>VWZZ01000911.1:222395-248575 GCA_013399095.1 Psophia crepitans | reverse complement strand
AAACCTCTCCCCCCCCCCCCAAAAAAAAGAAAAACCCACACACCACCACAAACAAACCCAAATCAAACCCAACAACAAAACCACTCAAAATCCCAACTACTGGATACCAAAGGAAAAAAGGAATAAAGTTTCACATTTTGTCAACTCCCAAATATTCCTTGGGAATCTCAATGACAGCTCTGTATCCTCCAGTACCTCTCCTCTTCTTCCGTATAATCTTTTTATTGGCTGTCATTTAGTAGAGAAGACCAGCACTCAGTATCTTTTTCTTAGCCAGGAAGTGAAGAGGTGGTATTTTATCCAAAGAAACCTTTAAGTAAAAGGCACACTGATTTCATAAAAGCAACCTACTGTTAGGCTGACTGGAAGACCCTCCACTTCCTATATCCTCTCCACAAATTAATTTCTTTTGTCAGCATGCTAGATGCAGAAGAAACAAAGGGCTGACCTTTAAATGGACATCAACTTAAAACTAATTTTAAGGAAGATACTGGAAATGCCTATATATGTGTGTGTGGATATATTCTTCAGATCATCACTCACTGCTTTTAGAGTTGAGACTAACCCACTGTAGTGCCCAAGAGACTGAATGTAGATTACACAACAAACATGATTCTGTTGAGTTCAAGTGTTCCAACTGGAAAATGTCAGTATTCAAGCTTTTAATGACACTTGTTTTAAGTGATATTTATATATGGTGACTATAGTATTTACCAGTGCCTAAATGACAGCTACAGTTGATTTTCAGAAGATTGTGCAGACTGAAGCAGGAGTCAAAAAGGACAAAATGTAATTCGGTGTTCACAGTTCAGCTGAAAAAGCCTCTGCAAGAGCTTCTAGTTATGAATTTCCCAATAACAACATCCTCATGTAGTACCAGATAACATAAAACTTCTATGTACAAACAATATGTAATTAATCTACAGAGACGCAGTTTGCTGTGACATAGTTTGTGGAAGTACAACTAGACATGGAAGTGTTTCTAAATATTGTGAAGTATGCTTTTATAGTGGAAGATTGAAATAATATGCATCTACTTAAAACACTAGACAAACTAAGATATAATATTGACAGTAACATCTCTTTCCCTAATATTAGCACATCACAGGGGAAAAAAAAAAACAACAGCACACCTCTGACAATACTAATGCCCAGCTAATCTGTGAAGACATAAGGCTTTATGATCTTTCATATCTGTAAAGGAAAGTATTGTTCTGGGAATCAGTAACCAAAAGTATTAAGAGTTTTAAATTTTCCATCCACATTTTTAATTCCAATTGCTTCAAGGTAGCCTTCAGAAGCCACCAGGGAAGCTTTATTAATTCTCTGACTACAATATTAGAAGTCTTCTGACAAGTGTGGAAGAGTATTTGTTTAGGAGATAGAAGGCAGAATTTAAAAGCCACTTGGTATTAAATGAAGTTCCAAGCAGCTGGGTGGCTTGAATCAATCAACTTTAGAAATACTTGGTCCATACCAAATGAAACTGAATTCACACCTTTTTATTTTATACTCAGCACAGGTCCTTCCTCAAGTCTTACGTCAAGAACTGCCAAGGCTTCATTTAAGATGAGCCAATAAAAGCTATTGTGAAATTAATTTGCTTACAAACACAGAATCCTTATGCTTTTCAGACTTTTTAATGTTACCCTAGGAAACTGAAACTGTTTCCACACATACTGTTTTCAAAATGCAAAGAGGAAACACAAATAACCAGAAATATTCTAAGGCACAAATGGAGCTCTTCAGACCATACCATTTCAAAGAGAAGTTTTTAATTACACAGTAGTGCTAAATCTCGGCTATCATGTGTAGGACATGTGCTGATGCTGGGCATGACAACATTATTTCATCCTGTCTGCAATCAAACAAAAAAATCACTGTTGTTGTGCAATCTTATGACAAGCATATGCCTAGAATAACCACTCACTCTGCAACTACTACTCAGTTCCTATTAGAGGAACAGAACTTGTTATTTATGAGCAGTAATGGCATCTAAACACAGTGTTTAAATCTCTCTCAGGAAGTGTTAAAAATGCTAAGAATGTTGCCGTGGTAGCAGACATACTATATTTAGTAAATGAACTCCAAAGTATTCTGCTGCATTAGTTAAGTATTCCACTATATGTATAATACTCAAATGATTTTGGTTTTGTAGAAAACCATCACCATCTAGAGTACAGATAACAGGAGAACAAAGAGCTTGCATTCTACTGAGGATCCTTCAGGAAGCTGGAAGTCTGAGGATCCTTCAGGAAGCTGGAAGTTTGAATGCTAACATAGTCAGTTAACATGTTATAAATCTCTTAAAAGTGAAAAGCAGAGCAGTCATAACACTATCAAGTTGCATAATTCTTTGAGCTCAAAAGTTAGGTATGCCAAAAAATCTTTTAAGTTGCAAGGTACATATTATAGACAAATTAATAAAATTACAATCCTAATTCACATTTCTAAAGTATCTGCTATTGTTCCTTAAACAGTAACAAAACAACATATTTTGTTCAGAATTATTTTATTTGGATTATAGCAATTAGTATCACTGATCAGTAGGCCAAATCCAGGCAGAGAGCACAGAATCAATTTCACAAGGCAACAACACAGACTACTATTTTAGCATACAAACCATTTCACTGCATTATCAAGTAGAAATATCTTCCAAACATGCATAAAAAGTCTATGCTTAGTCTTTCAGAGCTCCAGGTAATATCAGATTCCTAAATATACAAAAAATACATTTAACTTATAATAATCTTAGTGAATCAGACTTATAAAATTAGGATTTTATTCTTCACAACATAGAAAAAAATACAAAAATGACTGTATATAGTTTTCACCCAAATTTCACTGACATAAATATACATCAAAATGTATGATTTGATGTATACTCATGAAAATTTTAAAGATAGGATTTAAGATGACACTGCAGATTGGTCCACATAAATGCCAACCTTTCTACCGATAAATAAAAAACCCCACTTTGATAGAAACATCACATTGTGAAAAATTACAATTTACCTGCACTGTAACCTGCATTTTACTGTAATTTACAATATGAACATTTCTACAATTCCAGTTGTAAACTATACACTGGTAAGAACCTTGGTCTTTTAGAGGGTAATGACTAACTCAGACAAAGCCAAAATGGTAGAACATAAAGTATTGTCGACTGAACTAGTGCACACAACACAAAGGCTACCAAAGCAGAAAACCTGTCTGTTGCAGAAGTTTGGTGATGCTGATGAAAAACATGCAAGCCAAGTAAATAGTCTGTGGGGGGAAAAAACCCAACCCTCTAGATCTGTGACGAAGAGTAACTAATCAAAGCTGCTGTTATAAAGTTCACCAACCACACAGCAATTTCAGTGACCGATAAGGGGAAACTTGTTCTTATGAGAAGGAAAAAACACCACACGTCTGACCAAAGTCAGTATTAGTGAAAAACCCAGTGTTAGGGCACTGCACTACAGTTCTTACTCAAGATCACCTTCCAGTGATTTCCATGGCAAGCTGAAGTGCTAGAATTCTTGTACATGCTAACTGCATGTTCATACTTCAGAATATAATTTTTAAATCAACTTTGCTAATAAGATTTCTTATTATCAAAGCAATTTTTTTTTCTTTTAAAAGTCACTCAGTTTTCTTTTTAAAAGGCTGTAGTTTATTTGTATTTGTGTGGTAAATTAATATCTTCAATTAAAGTAAATATTCCATACTAAAGCTTATTCAGTAATGTTGGTTGTACAAGCCTTCTCCCTACTGGCAGCTCTCTTTGCTTTAATGTAGTGCCAGTGCTAATACAGATCTGTGCTACACCTTGCTCATCAACAGAGCTATGACTTTGTTTCATACAGGAATACTACACAGCCATTTCTTTCTCCAAATTGGACCAACAAATTTGAAACCAAATCTTTTATTTGGGCACAGAAATCCAATCAAGAAAAGTTCAGGAGCTGAGCATTGACAATATCCAGTAACCTGAGTACATGCGGAAATCTGATCCTTAGATGACATCCTTCAGAAAAACTGACACCCTTGATAGCAAATATAAGCAAAAGGATGTTTTGTTCGGAGGTGGAAGTTTACACTTTTGAACAAGGAGTTCAGTATAATACAACATTTCTGAGATCACTACAACAAAGCACCACATAAACTAATGGAGAAATTAATCAAAAACTTTGAATGCAAAACCACTTTGAGGTTGTATATGGCCATAGTATTCTTGATTACAGCCAGTAACTGTCTCTAAAAGCTTTATAATAGAAGCAAGAGTCATTATTGTCTCTTACCCTCTCCCTACTTACAGTAGTTCTGTTTGTGTTGAACAGGAAAGGTATTAAATGTTACTGAGCGCTAGGAAAATTCAGTCAAACTTTTTGATGGAGCCAAAGGAAATTACTGAAGAATGCAAGTTTTAAATATAGCTCTGACAAACATAAACCAAAATAAATGCAAATCCAGCTCTCAGAGTGCTAGAACAGAAAGCCTGTGCCCTTAGTACTCACTGGCTGTGTTTAGGAAGACCTGCAATGCGCCAAGCACAAGTAACTGGGACACAGATATATGGGCCCTATCCAGGGACAGGTGCTGGCAGCACAAGCCAAATATTGCAGGTACCACAGCAGCGGTCACACTTTGTTTACACACCAAATCATGATGTTACAGGAGGGAAGCCAGAGAAGCCCTTGTGTTGTTGTCTAGTGGCTCTGACTGGATGAAGACAGGACTATAACTATCAAGAGCAAAGACCATAACGTACATTTCCTTTTGCCTTTGCGTTGATATCTGTTCACTTCCCTGCTCCCTTGGTCCCTTCCATTTCCCATCAGCCCCAGCAGTCTGTTCATAACTCGGGGCACTGCTCAGGCAGCATTAGTGCATTCCACCTTGTCACAAGGTTTTCTCATTCTTTCATTTTCTGTTTTACCTTTCCAAGGGAAGGCTTAGCCTGAGAACCCAGAGATAGCACCTGGGAAAATTTAACTTTCTATGGTCTTCTGCTCTTTCAAAAGAACAGATGAGGGAAGGCTTGTCCAATCTGTAAAAGCAGCACGTAACACATGAGACAATCTGCTTTCAAAGAAGGAGCTTTGACTTTGCAACATTTCAGAAGCTGAGTATCTGGAACTGCCTGCTTGGATACGCCAGAGTGATACGCATTAGTCATTTGAGAAAAGTTAGGTTGAGGAACAAGGCCCTCAAATGATTCCACAGCAGACCAAATAGTCCTCAGCACTGAAACATAAGAACCACTGAGATAGCAGACAGTCATTAGAGATGATTATTTAACATAAAAAAAAAAAAAAGAACTGCACCTGTTTCAGGGTGACCTGCCTCCTTATATTGTTTAGATTCATTACTGATATCACTAGAAATATTACAGTTAGTATTTTTTTTAATATTTAAAAAAGTATTCAGGGATGCAGTACTTAGGAGTTAATTAGTATTTCAGATAAACATTATAGCCTCTGAATTAAGATTAGCATTTGAGTAATCAGCTTAAACAACATCTTCAGAGAACACACTCTGGTCAGACAACCTACTGTTTAAATTCCTAAAGAACCACATTCCCGTCATTTCCTATAATTACTTTCCTGTTCTTGTTCCCACCACCTTTTAAATACACAACCTACCTTCCTAAATTCAAACACTTTGCCTGGATTACACGTCCGCTGGAGTCTCTGACAACATCCTAAAGTATTCCAGAGCATATTGTTTGCTTTCACAGCAATACATACAGTTTCTGGCATGCAGTCAAGCACTTAAAAAAAAGAGGCATCAGTAATACAATCCCAATTCAAGCAATTAGTGGGCACAACTTCATCACTCATACTGCAACCTTCAGGCATTTAGTAATAAATGAAAACCATTTAGTACATCATTTAAGGAAAAGGCTAACTGCCAAGCCGTATAAAGTTTAGAAGTTTTCCGAAGCACTGCAAGCTGAAAATTATTTCAATGTTTTACATTGTGTATTTTCAGTGAAATCAGATTTATTGGTTTTACTTGCTAAATTGTTGGTCTTTTTACCTCTGACTTATTTTATCCAGGTATACTCTTTATAAATGTGCTGGGTATTGAAAGTCTGCAGCATTTTGATGTTTGAAAAGTTCTGAAAAATAGTTGGAATTACTCCGACTTCTTGTGTTCTTCAGTGTGGGAGAGTACCTTTCGCCTCTGATGTAGCATATGAAAATATAGCTGAGGAAAGACTGAGGAGAAAACAGATTTAAGCAAATAAAGTATGAAGTCAACGTTAGATGCAGTCACAAGCTCAAGGTCACAAATTCTCTAATAAAAGAAAACATGCTTATCCGCTTTCCACTCAAGTAATCTATTGCTTTTTATTCTTTAAAGAGAATAAGTGATATTGTCCTTAGGCTTCAGTAATATTTTTCGCTAGAGCAATTACATTTTTAATTAAATGCAAAATGCCTTATTTAACTCTGCATGTACAAGCAGGATGACATGTTTCCTGAACTGCACACACACAATAGGAAGTAAATACACTGCGGGGAGGGAAAAGTCCTCCTGAAAGAATGAAATTTCTAGATTTGTTTAATTTCTCCTAATTCTAGTGTCACTTTTACAGGATCTAAGGAACTTTATACAAACTGGTACCTCTTTCATCTCTTTTCTCTATCCTCCACGCAAAGCTTTTTCTCCTTCTATTTCTAAGACTACAGTACACAGTATGACTGCAGAAGGCCAAAGCAGGGGATGGAAAACATATACATAAACAGCAAAAGCTAGAATTCCATGAGACACTAAATCTTTGTGTACCATGTAAAAATTAAACAGGGTCAGTATCAGCCTAAATTATATCAGTTACACATGCAAAGTGTTTGTCATCAACATAGGTCAAAGTCTATTTAATTTGTGTACCTTTTTTTTCCAGGTCACTATTTTTTCTTTTGGCTTTCTTTACCCTGTATTTAATTGCCTGATTGTTTCCCCTTGAGTCATTCCGTTGGTCAAGCACTGGAATGGGTTGCCCAAGGAGGTGGTGGAGTCACCCTCCCTAAGGGTGTTTAAAGAAAGGTTGGATCTGGTACTTAGGGACATGGTTTAGTAGGTAATAGGTGGCAGGGGGACAGCTGGACTTGATGACCCTGAAGGTCTCTTCCAACATTAACGATTCTATGATTCCACCAGTGTTAAGGAGTCAGTGCATTCAGCTGTCCAGAGATGTAACACAGAGCCACATAGTTTCTCCATTAGGAGCCTAAGTAATGGACATCCATTATATGCAAATAATTTAATGGCATCTCTTCTAGTAAGATGTCAATTCTGACAGACAAGTAGTAAATTAGAGATGTAAAGTGAGGTAAATGGTAAGATGCAACTATCAAGAGTTAGCTTCTTAAAGCTGATGTACAGAATTGTACAAAAAACCGAAAAATCTGACTGCATTCAAGTTACACATCCAGCAAATGGTAACGGATCACAGAAAACACCTCATTTAAGAGACAGTAATTTTAATGGAAAAGTGGGCTAAAATTGTTACTTGGGTTCAATGTGGGTTTTCTTCCACGTGGTCTGTCAACTCTGATCTCTCTACCGCACAAAAGTTAATACTTATGGTTATTCTGATTAAACCAAAAGATATTCTGGCTGCTGGACATTTAGCAACATCATTTTTGAAGGTAGGGAATAAGGAGGAACAAATCCATGAAAAGTGTTTAAGAACAGTTGGGAAAAAAAAAGTATGAACCTTGATGTCAGAATTACAAGATGGTTCACTGAAAGTCTAAATGCTTGTTACAGAGACAGCCACACTACTGAAATTGAAATCTTTGGTATATCATTCTGCACAAACAACAAGGTTCATATAAAGACAGCTGCAGAGGTAGTTAACAGCAGCAACGTCATCACTACATTATTCTGCACGTTAGACTTCCTTTGCACATTTAAGTTTGCTAAAGGCTTCTGTGTTCCTATTCCCCATTTCAAAGCAGCAAAGGCAAATCTTCATTCCATCTACAGCAACATCAACCAGAGATTGTTTCAATTCAAGTTAATTCAACGGAAATGGTTCCCTACCCACTAATGCAAAAAGCACTGTCCTTATTCCTGATGAAGAACTGAAATTTAAGAAGCTGTTTTAGGGGAACTTTGTTCCCCTAAAAGTCTAAGTGGGGGAAAAATATGAAAAGATGTCAACATTTGCCAAGTATCACCACAGTTATTTAATATTCCAAGTGTAGGAGAAAAAACATGTATTACTGTTTTTGTTGGTAGAAAGCAATTCCTGCAGTTTTAACTTTTTTCTTTAATGTTGTAAAATTAGAAATATGTACATTAATCCCACAATTACTAGCTTTTCCTGTTGCTGCTTTTAATATTAAAAAAACCAGACCCACAACACTGACAAACTCACACTTACTTGGAATGTAAGAGATCATAACGAGGATCAGGAATGTATAGTAGTCAAAAGAAAAATTGTACTTATTAGGTAAACTAATGGAATACAAGCCAGACTGCCTGACGAAGGGTAATGCAGCATATATTGTGAGCAATTCGCCTGAGACTCCCATTGGATACAATACTATAAACAACGTGTACCTAGAACAAAAAACATTTACAGTAAGGATTAAAAATTATGACATACTCTGGCAAAGTATTTGTTAAAAGCTAATATGGATATTCAAATTTTAAGTTCTTAACTCAGTATTTATTTCCCTTAGCTCTTACTTGATTAGAGCATGGCACGTTGTGAACATTATTGGAAGAGAAGTATTCAAATCTGCTGATTTGAATTATTTAAAGATTACCTTTAAGAATCTGAAAACTCTTTAGAACTCTTTTCTCCCCCACGCTTTGTTACTTTCATTTCTGAACTCTTTGGTAGAGGACATTATATTACTTAAAATGGGGTTAAACACAGTTGATATTAATCAATGAGCTTCCAGATCGTTTCAAGTACAACCCTTTGATTCAAGGGTTATTGTTAAATGTCAGTTGACTTACTGTTACCCCTTACTGTTAAATGTCAGTTTCTGATAAACACAATCACTTTGTAAATGGGACTGAGTACTGACAAACTACTCTTCCAGCTTACAATGTAATAGATTTTTTTAACCCAGAAATCTGCTGGAAAGAAGCCAGGAAGTCACATTCACAAACAGGGCAACTCCCTCAAGGCAGAACATAACTTTTTGTACAGCAACTATTTTACAAGATAAGTATCCTGTTAATTCAGTGCTTTAAGGCTACGATTTCTATTATGCCACCTACCTGGCCCATTTGATGAGATAAGGGAGATGGTTTAACAAGCTAAATGTATAAAAAGAGTAACGAATTATCTCAGTGATTGTCCAGGCCACCACAAACAACAGGACGCTATCTTCAGTTTGTACCTGTAAGAAAGAAAAAAGCTCTATATGAATTCAGGTGTTACTAATTACTCACCAGACCCAAGAAAACCTCAATGAAATCAATTCCCATGGGTTGCTTTACTGCATCATTTAGAGAACAGACTCCAAGAATGAGCTTAAAAGCAAAACCAGTAAAACACCCCTTCTTGCCATACTCTATTTTTCAAGCTGCTTAAGAACAGCTCTGCTTGGTGATCAGATAACTTAAGATCTCTCATTCTATGCAAGGTAAATAAGTACAAGAAATCCCTGAAATGCTGAGAACAATTCCTAACTCTTCCCATTCCTATACAGCACCAGTTTCTATTTCAGTCCTACAGTTGCTTCCTAGTGCACCAAGCAGAAAGGATGCTAAACACATTAGTCTAACACTTGATACCTGGTTTAGACTTTCTATTCTGATCCTAGTTCCTGCTACTTCCTAGTAGAAACACTGTTTTCCTCTCTCTGCAGGTAAGAAAATGGGTCCTAATTTTGAGCAGCAGCACAACAGCTACCATCAGGACATAGGCTGGGAGGAGAGAAGAAACAGAAGCTCAGATTGTCCCACATCAGGTAAGCTTGACAACTACCTTCTCCACTGTTCCTTGCCTTTTTTTTTTTTTCTTATTTTATCCAGCATAGTTCCTCTAATGTTACACTCGATACATCATTAGGTTTCACTGCTTTACACCCCTTAAGAGCTTTTACTTCAGACACAATCGCTGAACCAGCTTCTACTCCATACTTTGAAGGTAATCTTCAAAAGCATGTATTTTAAAATTATTAGACTTGGTAGCATGATTATGAGGTTTAAGTTTCAGATGGAATAACACTGATGTAGTAGTATATGGGGTCACACATCTGCACTACAAACTCTTGAGAGCAAACATATTTTTATGCAGCCCTCCCACTACTTCCCTCCCCTTCAACAGAATTCTCAGCTGTATGAGTACCTTGAGCCCAAAGTCAGTGGACCATGGGAACAAAAAAAGAGCTCAACCACAAGGGCCTGCATTTTCTTTTTTCCTCCAACTCTTGAAGAAAGGGAAAAGGAAGGCAGTAGGTATGGGTGGTACACTCTATTCATCTTGGGCAAAGTACTTGTACAAACAGAAGAAGGAACAAGAAAATATATGGGCTATCAGAAACGTTTTAATGCGAGGGGACTGACCATATATTTGCATGTAAAAATGCTCATGACAATTATCCATAAAAAGCTTTCTGTTACAGGCTACAAAGCCCAGAACGATTTATACAGAAATCGTGGAATATCCCAGAATGTAGAGCTGCTGTTAATCTATATTCTGCTGTGCATACCATTTCAAGTCACTTTCCTTGCATTTTGCAGCAAATGCACCTTGTCCTTTTTCCACATGACACTGATATTTTGCTTATATTTTAATCTCCCTTACATCATCATCTAAGAACAAAATCCAAAACTTAAAGATTTTCAGAGATGAGACCAAATCTATTTTTACATTGCAACAGGATGCTAATCTTGTTTGGGATTATAAAGTCTGCTTTATAAGCAAGATATAGTTCTCAACCTGGAAAAGTTAACAGCACTTCACAGATGATGCTGTTCCTAAGGAGCAACATGCTTCACAAGCACTCCAGAGCTGCATCTTCTGGTCAAATCAGGAGTAGCAGCTTAATGAGTTCATCTAAACGGATGTGTCACAGACTTCAACCTGTCCTTTGAAACCTCACTTCTTTCATTAACTACAGAAGTCAGTCAAACCAACAAACAAAAATTTGTAGCTTGGAATAGCACCCAAAGACATGAACAGAGACAAGAAACCGTGAAGCTAACAGTGAATGATACACATAGAAGTAGAACATATGGCAGTGACAATCCAGTTCTATCACAGGACTTCTGTAACACTGTATTCTCAGGTTGAGTCTCTCTCATCTACTTTAATATTAGAAATGTGTTTCGAAGATATAAAAACAGTTCACACCGTTATAAAACACACACACAACCCTGTTAAAGTCACTTAACACAGAATCACTGATTGTGCCTTTATAGCTTGTGTCCCTATTAAAGGAAGAATATATTTAAGGAAGAAAAATATTGAAAATTTGTGGTAGTTTTGATACAAAAGTGACCTGTGCAGTTTTCAAATAGCTCCATTCTGTGCAGCAAGGAACTGAAAACTACTGTGCATTTTATCATCATATTTGAACCACGTTCCACAGCTCATCATTAAAAAGTATGCTTCTTACACACTAACAGATCTGTCAGAAGTCTGTCGCTGTTAGAACATTTCTTTGAGGACTGACAGTTTTTCAATACTTCAAATAAAGATGTCAGAGATGCACATTATCAAACCCCTGGGAACTGATTTATAAAACAGTCTCTCAAGAGTCTCATCCATTTAGGCACTGCTAACACTGCATTTGTATCATTCCTCTTTCAAGTTGAGAATAAGGGTGATGATAGTCCAGCCAATATATAAACAGCAGACCCTCAATAAACCACTAAGCCCAATCCTGCCCTCAGAACTCAATTTTTCTTCTTCTACTTTTTCATGCCAATCTTTGAAGGAGGCGTTAAGACAAAGTCAAAACACATTTTACACTTTATTTACAACTTATTTGTCCAGCTGCCTTTATAAAGGTCAATCATACCACAGGTATAACTTTTTGGCATGTGTTTCAAAGCAATTTATCATCAAGGAGGGTTCTGAATATACTTTAGCTTATATTCAATACTATGAATAGCAGACAATGTTAAAATATTAGAGAATCCATAGCCTTTTAAGATCCAAAAATTAGAATTGGGAAGGGACAAAATAAAGGCTGAGAAGTTTTTACTGTTCTCCTTATGCATGAAAAGGGAAATTCTGTAGATTTCTCCATGTTAAGAGCAACAGTTTGACAAATTATTTGCGGAGAATTTCAGCTAAACACATAATTAAGCAATCCAGCGCAGAAGAGTAAAGCCAGCACCACTCCAACTGTAATAATAAAACAGCATGTATCCCTCCAGAGCACTGGTTCTCTAGTACATCAATTAAAAAAAAAAAAAAAGGAGGAAGCTTCACAGTAGGCACGAAGGGCCTGACAGACATTTGTGTTACGCAGTATTACTCTAATTTTACATAGATGTAAAGCAGTGATGAATCAGGCTTTTCAACTGCACTTATCCATTTATGTTCCGAACTTTACGGCGTGGACTTTTACTACAACTTAAGTCTTGAATATCATAAAGCTGATCTTCCTGCTTTATTTATGCTTTACTCCTGGACATCAATTCACACCTGCAGCTCAATATGCTGTTCATGTCATCTTCACATCACCCCTCTGGACTGTTCTATAAAGGTTCATCCAAATATACACACTATACTTATCTGTAACTGCATCCAACTGGGTAAGTGTTAAATCACTGCTGACACCATTTTTCAATTACCCATCAGAACTCTGTGTGGAATTATCTATCAGAATGGAACTCTACAAAGGGCTCTCATGATGTCACCAGATGATCTCATTGTTCATACAAGTTCAAAAAGACAACTTTGAACTGAAGGGCACCTTCTGTTCTCCTATGCCTAATTTCCTCCAGCATTTCACACCAGTCTGCTCATTCTCTTCCCTCCTATGCAGGAGAAACTGTAAAATTCACTAGATTCCTTTCTGATGTTACAAGTACTGTATTACATGCCAGGCCCTCCTCCACTAAGCCTACAGCTACTCATATGGTGCAGGTAAGGGGAATCTCATTGCTACCCAAAGTAGTTTGCAGTGCTTTAACATTTGCCATGCTTTAACATTTATTATAAATACTTCCGTATCGAATTTAACAACACATCAGCACCAAATTCAACAAAAAGCACAAACATGTTAGTGGCAAGAAGCATGCTTCAAATAACATCACATATCCAGAAGTGTATTCTGACAGAAAGAAGGGATGCAATACAGATGCTGCTTCTTTTTACTATATTATGTATGAAAACAGTCTGGAAAAGCAAGATACTGAACAAGTCTCACTCAAAAAGTTAAAGAGGAAAACTGCATTTTATTTTACAAGAACCTCATCATGCAACTGCATAGCTTACAAGTTCCATAAAGCTGTGTGAGAATTTAATCCTGGACTTCACCATGGAGCTCACTTGTGCAGACAGCCCTTTAGAAAAAGTAGAACACTCGTGACACTTTCAATACATCTCCCCAGGTGAGACTGCATGCGCTCTGCTTGGGGAAAGGGGAGGGGTCAGAGTACAGCCTCTTCATTTGATTTATTTGTTCTATGTCACAGGTGAAAGACTCGTCACAGGATTCCTCATGCTTACCATTCTTATGCCCACTTTCCAAAACAAAGTAGTACATAGTACTGTCTCTACCAGACTTTAACCGAAAGACCACACAAATGTGAGGAAAAAAAATGAATGTACTGTTGTTGAAAGAATGGTTGTTAAAAAAATCCTTGTTAAAAATTGAATGTTAGGCTGAACTTGTTTTTCACATTTTCTTCCATTTTGCTGGTTGTCTCTGGTGAGAATGTGGGCATAAGTTTCAAAAAGTCTCACTCACAATCATTTTACAGATAACCTTTTGATGTCTAACAGACAACACATGGAATAATTCTTATCCATGCAATTGAACCTTTAACATTTGCATTACTTCAAAGCCAGGAGGCAATTCATAAAAACAGATTATAGCTATTCTTTAGGGCACACCAGGTACCCCAACATTATATGGGTAATAAGCAAAACTACAGATGTATTTCTTTAAAAATATTTTATGCATTTCTTAGGATTATGACGCTTTTTTGTTCAAAATCTAGTATTTATCTCCAGTTAATTAACAGAGACTGGAGTAACATTTATTTGCACCAAAAGTGAAATCCATACAGAAGACAAGTATTTACAAGATTTTGAGTTTGTTGAGAAAAATAACTTTAAATAGCATGAAACTAAGGCTCCGCATGAAAAAGCATCATAATATCAGAAAGGGCTGTTAATTATTAGGAACTACAGTGACTTATGTTGTTCTACATGTGGATGGATGCTCTGATAAGTTTGGAGTAAGGAGAAAAAGCAGCTTCCCTGAAGACTGGGTAATGAGACAAGCTCCTTAAGACATTCTCCACGTCAAGTCACAAAAGATCTTATGAGCATAATGATGCTAGATGATCGTCACTTATTTTAGGAAACCATGCTGACACTGGCATCAAGCCTCATTTCTTTCTTTATTGAGAAGAAAACCAGTAAGATTGGTTGGCTAAAGTAACAGCACAGATGTGGCATATTGGGGCTACTACAAGCTATTCAGATGACATGACAGTCAGTCAGCATGACCTGTATCAATTAAACCACATGTAGATTTAAAAGTAACTGTCAGGAATAATTTTCAAATAAGATTGCTTCTGAAAGATTCTGCAGAGATTTGTATAAATACAGCAATATTTGGTGTGGCAAGCAACAAGAAAAAAAAACCACACAGGCCCCCAAACCCACCTATGCTAGAATGTAAGAAAAATGGTTGAAGGACAGAGGGAAGATTATCCTGGAAAGTGATTAACAGAGAACATCCAGGCATTGCTGTGCACAAACAGCTGAGGGGGACCTTCCATATGCCACAGTAAAGAAAGCAAACTGTGTATGAAAGAGGGGGCAGTGAGGAGATTTTGCTATTAATTATGGCACTAGTGATATCAATATTAGAACTCGGTCCCAGATTCTGGGTTCCATATTACACACTGGAACCTCTTTAACTTTCAGTAAGGACTGCAAAGTCTATTCAGGAGCTAGATGTCTTACAGTGAAACAATCAGATCTCAGTTTATTTCATTGTTAAGAAAAGATTACATCAGATTTATTTTTATTTCTTTTGATCCACAGAAATTCTCATAAACAGTCTCACATTGGGATATAAACAGAAGTCATTTTAAGAAAAATAAAACAGCAATCAACACTTGCTTTTCACCACGGGTCATTAGTTTTTCTATCTATTTTGTCGTTCAGCTTACCTCTTTTACACTATGTGTTACTGCCCACGTCAGGAAAACCCTTGACATCACTTGGAAAGCAGTCAGAACAACAGAGGAGGGAACAATGCCTAGAAGATATTTTGCAATTAGTAAATATTCCTGACTATCGGGGTGGGAGGTAGGGAAATAAAACACAGCTAAAGTCTAAGTCCAGTTATTTGAAAGTTTTGGAAGGAAAGCATTTAATTTTTTTTAATTTTAGAGCATAAAGCGTGTCCCATGGTGTGTTTATACAGCCTAATGCTATGCAACCCCCTAACAACTTTGTGCATCAAAATGCAAATAACAATTGGTCTTGCTGCAATCATAGCACATTCCTTAATACACAAAACAGCTGAATAAGATGAGAGAGCTTCAATCAAATAGCTTTTGGGATACAGTCTTTCAAATAAACAGTTTGATTAAAATATCCAAAATACTCTTCACTATTGTGATTTTAAAAAGTAAAAACAATAAGAATGTTTTGCATAGTATATTCCAAAAACAGCAAGCAAAAAGTATAACTACTTTGAAGAAATACTGATCTAGCCCATATTCTGATAGACAGTTTGTAATTCCTTCCTTAGAGTACAACTTTTTAAAAACAACAAAACCAAACTCAAGAAATAGCTTATGCACTGGTAGACACAGAAATATTTTAAAACATTTTCTCAAGGAAGCAGATTTCACTGTTTCTTCTAAACAAGTTCTGAGGTGCTGGTTAAATTGCCACTAAGAGGATCCTACCCACGCAGGTCTAAGAGCAGGAATAGTTTTAGACTGCAAGATTACACAAAATTTCTAAACTTCACAGCACAAAGCTTCATTTTCTTCCAACAGCACAACGAAGGCAAATGGAAGAGCCGTTGTAGCTTGTATTAGAGTAAAGTAAAAAAATGTTTCTAAAACTAATGCAAGTCACAGCAAGCAACAACACAACAGCCTCAGAAAGATGTAAAGACTAATCTGGAAAGTGGAAGAAAGAATAAGAAAAGCCAAAAGCCAGTTTCATTAGAATTACTTTCAGTCACACAGTCATGTTAGTTGTCTTCCAGAGCAGAAAGAGGGAAAAATCCTACAGACACTTCTCTTCAGTTTTATCACATATTGTTCATAATCTAATTCCTGTTGTAAAACCTCAGGGCAGAATTTCTCTTACCCAAACAACACAAAAAGAGGTGCTATAAAATACCACAGTCTGTACTCATTAAAGGCTCACTCCTATAACAGAACAGACATTTTATATAATTTAGATCATCCCTTCCTAAGCAAGATAAACTAAGATTCTTGCAAAGGCATCAACAAATAAGCCAAAAAGACTGTGTAGGAACCATCCAAGATTATCTCACAAGTAAGACAAACAAGGTTTTTCACTACGGCCAAGACAATTGCCAATCTATGCCAGAAATAGGAGATCAAAATAAGCAACTCGCTAGCTACAGTTTACGTAAATTTTACTTGCCTCTAATTATTTACTCGTTTGCACTAGAAAGGTACCTCACAGACAATTTGAAACTTGGTATTTTTAAAAACATCTGTCACCACTTCTCCAACACTGCAGCTGCTAGAGCAGTGCCTGACAGAGGGCTCAGGACCAGAACCAAGCAGCAAGCAAGCCACAGGCAGACCTCTTCCAGACCCGGGACTACGCCTCCCACCTCCAGCAGAAAATCCTCCAACTCCCAACAAGTGCGTCCCCTCTCCGAGCAAGTTCCTGACTGAGAACAGGCTGTATGCATACCTTACAGGTGGAGCCCTCATATCCCTCCCAACTGAGCAGGCTAAAGCGAAGTCAACCAGTGCTGACTTTGGCTTACCAGAGGGTTACTGGTAAGCATCACTATGGCAGGAAGGCGGGTACTGTAGTGATTCTGTAGGCTGAGGCTGCACTCACCAAAGCCTTCTTGCTTTTCTTCTTCACTCCTTTCACAAACTCCCTGTACTACTATTGTTTCTTCATTTTGGTGCCTCCTATCACCTCCTTCCATACCAACATCCTCCAGGCAGAAGCTCTTCTACTGTATCAGTGCCATTCATACACTTGGATTCTGTCTGCTATACAAGTCAGGGAATTGCACGTTCACTTTTCATTTGCCTGTCCTTCAGTCCCTCCTCCTGATCTCTGGGCTACATGTCACCTCCTCTCTTCATGTAGAACTCTCCATCTCTTAAACCTTTGCCACATGCCAAAGTTCTGTTCTCAACCATCCTTCATAGAGACACTCCCCTATCAATCTTCATATTTTGAAGAACTTGCCTCACAGATGCTAACATTTCAGATTCTACTGAAACAATGTGGAGAGAAAAGTTATGCTGATACACACAGCCATCTGTTACAGATAAGCTCCTTTATTGACAGAAAATAACAGCTCTAGTTGTAGCAATTAGTTTAGCATGGGCAAAGAAATCTACAAATTTCCTATTTCTCCTTGCATAGAAACTTTTACCAGAGTCAGGAGGACTACAGCAAACAGCAGCAGAGCTTCCAGCTGTGCAAAAAACCCCTCATTTTATTTAGCTGACAAATGCTTCCATTAACAGAAACAAAAAAAATCCACGAGCAGTTATATTAAGTGGGGTTTTTGTAAAAAACTTTGTTAGGGAAAGCAAAAAGATAGAGATATAATGGTATAAAATGCTGCAACGTTCCACTAATGGCTCTCTTCACTAACATTAAATTGTGTGACTGAGGATAACATGGGCTAAATGGATCTACGTCTCAAATCAGTCGAGCCAGGATTATTACTCTACACACACACAGGCTGGTGCAGTCATCTTGTTTGCCGTTGTGCACCAGCCTGGAAGGCAAAACACAGGAGATGCTCCTGCTATTCACAGATCTGCGTGCACATATACTCTAAAGTGCAAGGAAAAGATAACCCAGTTTTTGGTGTGGGTTTTGTTTTTGTTTTTAACACTCTTTCTTCTATTTTGGACTAGTAAACATTGGCATCTGCACACAAGTTTAGCTTAAGAAAACAATAGAGCACTACATATTTAGGATGCTAAAATAGCATTTTATTTGCAAGTTTTTCGTCCCATGTTCTGAAATTTAACAAGTGGCAGGAAGAACAAGTTAAGCAAGACTTCAAAAATTTCACATTATTAATTTTTGACAAGTGTTTTAAAAGTAAATATGGCTTTTTCTGGTAAGAAACAGTAATTGAGATTTGGTAAAATAAAACAGTATTGGAAGGACTACCTGGGCAGCACAGACAACTATATGATACATAAAGCTAACTCTGATAAGCCTTTACATTACTTTGAGTATATAATCATTCATTTTTTTTGTATGATCTGTGCAGTGTCTCCAAACTGTCCTTTATAAGATAACATTTGCAGAGTACAATTATTCAGGAAGGTCAGAACTACTTTATCAAATATAGAATTAGACTGCCCTCTGCTGACAGATTTATGTATAAGGTTTTAAGTTTTCCAGCTGCCACATTTGGTTATTAAAAAACCTAATTTTTTGCACAGGAATTCAGTATGAACCTACTTGTACCATAGTGAGACACCCTCCAGTATATAGATTATTTGTACACTATGTGAACAATAGTAGGTTTGTAGCTGCAGCTTCAGAAACTTTAATGCCATCTTACTCTTTAAATAGTAGCTAGCAAACATTCAGGTAGGAGTTCACTTATATTTAAAATCACAAGACCACCTACCTGAACATAAGACTGTCTCTTTGTGAAGAGTGGATTGTTTAGAAAAATCAGACTTAAGCAAAGGCATACAGACAGGCACCACTCCTTTTATAGTGCATTGGCTTTGATCTTGCGGAGACTGCGACCCATCATCTATTCCATGAACCAAGCACCCAAATGCTGAGGCCAAACTGTTCGCTACTTGTGACAGCTAACAAACCAGACAAGATGCAACCCTGTCCCTCAAACATGAGGCTCTTCAGGTTGACTGAACCACAACACTGAAGCTGACGCCAGGCCACTTACACACAACCGAGTTCCTGCTACCCAGCTAACAAACCAGCCTCATGGTACAGGCTAACAATTGTCAAGTCAAGTCTTAAGTAATTCTTACTCTCTAAAACAGTTCCATTAAATCACAGCTGAATCAGGAATAAAGAGAGGTTACCCCTTCCTAATTTTACAACACATATCTTTGTTCCGTGGATGCGGGCAAAGTTCTAGTGCATGAAATGTTTGTATTGGAATTTAAATTACTTCCAGCTAGAAGTATTTTTCTTGAGGAAAGACAGCTTGGTACAGAAGATTATAGGATGTGGAGAAGACAAGTAATAATCTACTATAAAACATTTATGAACTGCTCTAAGATTTGTAGCATTAGAAGGATCTCTAGGTAAAAACAGAATATCAAGTAATTGAAAACCTCTTACATTTTATCTTTTTGTGATTTAACTTGTCAAATTATTTAGTAAAAAATTGGAATGTACTTCAAGCAAAATTAGTGAGTTATGCAACAATTAAATCCAGTGATTCACAGACCACAACATTTTTCATGTTAATATATTGCTAAAACTGCAGTCTTCTATAAAAATAATAAAACTGAAAATTTGCAAGCTTACCAAATGCACAGTGCAGAATCTAGAACAAAAAGAAAAAAAATCAAATCACTAACATTTCGAATGAAGCAATTCAGAAACACATTAAGTTCTATCACAAGAGCTTAACATTCAATATTTGTATTTCAAAGATTAAGCTTAATATTTAGCTCTGCTGCTCAAACTAAATAGCAGGCAGTAAGCTTCCTCACCACTTGCTAAAAGGAAAAATTCAGCATTTGTGTGAGGTGTATATTTCCTATGCTTGCCTTCAAATCACTCTGTAAAAGCTAATGAAAAAACAAGTACCTAGAAAGCACTGTTCAACAAAGGCTGTCTTATTACTCCTAAAGAAAACACTCATGCAAATATTAATAACTCTAGGGAAGAAGACTACACCTACCTCAAGCAAAGCTCCAGTTTGGAAGAATTTCAGGGGCTTTTCTATTGAATAGTAAAGGCTATGGTAGCTACCTTTAGCCAAGTATGCTCGAACTAGGCCAACGGCAATAACAAGCCATCTGAAAGAGAAAAAAAGTCTAAGATAAGGAGACATTACGCAGAGCATAAATACAAATAAATCCTTAAACCCTCTTTTGATATCTGAGAAAGCAATGGGCATGTAGCTGTCCGGAAAGACACTGACTTTTTGCCTACCCTCGGCAACACTGAAAACATTAAAAATTTGGATTCTCTGCAAATTTATCAAATATTATGCATTATTTAAACCTCTTTCAGCACCAACATGATACCAATATCTTTAATGTCTATGTTTAACTTTCAGAGAGCTGTATTTAATTTAGTTATAGAAGGTATTAATGACATTTTAAATAAGACTAGCATCATATTTTGTTTAGTTTAAGTAAAAAAACATTTACTGCTAGTCAAAGATCTCTTACCATACCATAACTTAGAGAAGTAGGACATAAACAATTAAGATTCAGAAGGCATTAATTTTAACGTTTCAGTTCAAAGTAATCCCTTAGACTTTATGATAGACCATCCAGCTTAATTGCTAACATATATTTTATGAGAAATAGTTATGGATAAGTAACTGCAAGAAAACTGAGCCTGCTAACACCCTGAAGGCAGCAATGGCCATGGCTGTCCCAGCTTTCCTTTCTAAGAAACAAATATATCTAGGCCTATATAACTAGTGCCTATATCACTGCAACTATACTATTAAAAAGTTATCTGTTAATCCTGTTGATTTTCTGCAGGTAATTTAGGAAGCAACCCTAAAAATTCTTCCTCCAGTCCTGGCCAACACAGTAACATCTTTCACTACCACAGCCATCCAGAGTTGGTGTTCGCCAACAACCTCAGAAATTCTCCAGTGAGGTCTAGGACATGCCACAAAACTAAGGTGGGTACACCGTGGTCAAACACTTTTTCATTTGAAATTAGCATCTGTACTTTACTTGGGGAGAAGGGGTTGGTGAACAAGAACTGGGAATCCTTACCAGCGGCTCCTGAACTTTTCACTGACAGGCTCTTCCTGGCTGCCTTGCCTTCAGCTACTCTTAATGCCACCCTACTTTACCTCCACCTCCTCCCAAACCCAGAAGTGCTGTTACAATGCTTGTGCTAACAGTCACCAAGCATCTCTGCTAACAACTGTGCACCTCAGTGGAATTGTGTGCAGACATGTAGAAAGTCCCCTAACTATGCAATAGCTTTTTATCCTTCGGGGAAAAAAATAAATCTGCAGCTGTGGTTTTGTAACAGAGATGATGATCATACTAAATGCTTACAAGTACCACATTAGCTTAGGTGTTATGAAGGATACACAAACATTGTCCCAAATGTCACAGTAGTTTGAAATACGCTGTAAAGTTCAGATTTTTCAATTGTAAGTAACTCTGGCATCCAAGTTTGTGTTCGTAACAACATTGGTTGGTACAACTGAAAAAAAAAAAAGCCATTTCATTTCTGCCTGGACTTCTCAGAAGACGAGCACCAAAGAAAAGCAGTAGGAGTGAGGAAGAAAAATGGGGAATGAGAAACAAGCCCTCCCTTTTTTTCCGTAGTAACAAGTTATTTCAGTTAAAGTTGTCTTGTGAAACCAAAAAACAAACACTTGACAAGTAACTGCTGTTTACAAAGACAGAATCAGATTAGTTTGGTATTTGGACCTTTGTGCAGAATAAACCAGTAAGTGCTATAGTATTAACGACTCTCCCTTGCAACACTGGCTGCTTCTCTTTTAGAATAGTAAATCAGAGCAGGTTGACACTGTCCTGTTCACATCTGCCAAGCTTCTCTATTTTTCCTAATCTTCCGTGCTTGTTGAGAAACGTTGCTGAATTAAGCAATGCCTCAGGTTGCACAAGATACCAGTTCTTGGTTGTGCCTGCAAACCATTCTCACCTTCACCAAGCAACTGAAGTACATGGCTCCCAGAGGAGCTCAGCCCCTTGCTCATCTCCACCCTCCCTGCTGGATCACTGACTTCAAAAAGTCTGTACTTTCCATTCCCAAAGAACACATCTCTCTCACTAACAAAATCGGTGTCCTTCAAAAAAAATTAGTACAGATCAAAGTATTAATTTGTACAAAATTAAAAGCTGTGACTACTTTGTGTTGAAGATTCTAGTACCTCTGTCCTGCTTCTGTGGTTCTGAAATAGCTCTTCACTCTCTGTGATTAGAGAACAGGAATAGAGTAGGTGAAAGCGAGGAAGATTTCTTTTTTCAGAAAACTGGAAAAGAAACTTGGTGAGAAGTTTAAAAGGGCAGCAAAAGACACCGCTGCCACATGGAAGCTAAGCTTAAGTTAGTTTTTCCAGCTTTCTCTGACCTAGGCACTAAGGTTCACCCAATATACCATCTGGAGTTATGTTTGATTAAATTACCACTGGCATGCCTCTGAACTTTAAGCTAGCGTCTTATACACTTTGATTAATCCAAACTAAGGAAAATAAATACCGCATACACATAATTTATTTTTTTGTACTTTCAGTTGCTTAGACTTGACAAGCAAGCTTCATGCTGAGGTCCTCAGTTTAATTCCCTTTATTTCTCTTACAAATTATTAAAAGGTGTTTTCTTATGCAAAGTCTACTGAGGTTCTGCATCACTTATGCAAAAGAATACAGAAGAGCGATGCAGTGATTGAACCTGAAAAAGGAGAAGCGTACTTTGGCTCTTAACAATCAGTCACTGAAGACGTGGACAATGCAACTTACAACCCAGAACACTCTTTGCTCCATACTGATAACACCAACCCTTGTGAATTCAAAAGCTATTACATAAAGATTATCTTGTTGCATGAAATCCTTTTGAAAGTCATTGTTTATACCACCATCAGCTACTTCTACCCAGAAGTACTAGTCAGTTACAGCACTTGACTAAGAACAAGAAACAATCACATTTTAAAGCAGTTTATCAAACATCTACAGTCAGCTCTCTAACAGCATGCCCTCCCCAATTATTCAGTGATTTTAGTCAACCATGGTGCTTAGGAAATCATTTCTGTGCTGCATCAATGCCTCCAGAATGAGCTTCCTATGCCAGGTCAGGCACGACTACGTGACTTCACGTTGCAACGGGAAAATAAGAGTTTGAATGCAACAGAAGGATGCAATGCTTTCTACATCTTAATGTACCATCAAAAAAACCTGAGCTAGTACAGCTGAGAACCAGCTGCAGGACTGGTTACTCCCTGTTGTAGCCACATTGATCCCTTTTCTGAAAGAAAAGACCCCTTTAAATGTGCGAACCAAATGGTTAGTGTACACAGCTTCACATGAGGATCCACAGGTACACAGAATTCTTCTACTGTTTTGCTTCTGCAAAAGCCATTGCACTCTAGGAATCCACACACTACGTGCTCTACAGTATAAAATTAGAAACAAGATCACTGGTTTTTAGAATCAATGTTTTCTTTAGCTAAGTGAAGATAAATACAAAGCAAATACAATAATTATGGCAAGATCTTTCAATTGTTACTTGATCCACTTTAAATAAAGCTAACAGCTAAGGCAACAATGATTTTAAAACATTTACTCTACTACCTGATTATTGCACAACAAAGCTGTCAGGTGCTTCAGTTTAAAATCTACTCCTTTGGATTATTTTTTAAGTGTATTTTTTTGTTTTGTTTTAAAATGTGCTTTAAAAACAGCATCACTTCATCATCTGGGCACCTTCACATTTTTGCTGTTTTCACAATTCTCTTTCCAAGGCAGTGCTGTCTGAGAAACCAAGTCTGAGCACTGTGACTGACACAGGGACAGGAACTAGTTACTCCCACCAGCTGTGTATCAATCTTTTCATACGAACCAGTGAGCTTCTGCCAAACAGCTCCTGAAGAACTTCCTTATTATGAAGAGTAACTAACTGAAATCTACTTTTTTCCTAAGCTCAACCATGTATATTGTGGAATTTCAGCAAGTGTCCAGGGGAAACGCAAAATCCTCATCCATTTGAAGACAAGTTATCAGGGACCAACAGCACAGAGGTATGAACCCCGATCACAGGACTCCTACGGTAGCTCCCCAAACTGCAGAAATCACCTAATCACAAAAATGCCCCAAAAAAAGCAGCTCAGTTAAAGCACCATAAGCTACATCCCACCAAAGACTGGAATTTTCTAGGAGATTAGGTATAAATCAAGAAAGCAGGTAATATCACAACCAAAAATTACATGACAACAGGAAGCTAAACCCAGATTTATGCTATTTATCTCTGAGTTTCTAACACTTGGATTTAATTTTTTCTTCTGAGGAAATAGAAATTTCATATGCTCAGGAACTTGTCTGCCATGGCAAAAAGTTTCGGACATTTAAAGAAACTTTCTATTTATACTGCAATTTCCCTCCTAGGTTTTTGAGATCTTTTATAAAGGTAAATGAATTAAATATGAGCAGGTCAATGAGTGGGCAAATACTTTTACTTCTAAGAGCTGAGAGGTTAACTTCTTAACATCATGTAATTAAGAATTTCTGAAACAGAGATTAATTTTTATCAAACTAGTGGGTAATTATCATTTCCCTCTGAGTGAAACACCCTGCAGATATCACATAGAGCCATACCTCTGCTTAGCACTTTGGTTCCACAGTAACACACCTACCGGGTAAGGGGTGTAAGGAGCACCTCACAAGATCTGAGCTCTCCCCTCTCAGCTACCTTGGTTCCACACAGGTGTAACCACCTTATAAGCTGAAATAGCACCAGCTGACACCAGCAAAGACAAGAATCATCATGTCCAATTACCTTATAGAAATAAATTGCACCTACATTAATTCTACACTAATCTTCCCCCAAAATAGTGAGACTAGTCTGTTTGCCCTGCTCCTCACCTGCCAGGATTTATCTAGCAGATAACAGGCTCATTGGGGATCCGTTTTAAAGGCTCTTCTCTCCACCCACCCCAATATCCTCAATCTTTCAAAAGACAATTTTATTTTTATCGGGATTTCAATAAGACTCTACGGCCTCCTAAAAAAACCCACCCAACAAATTCTCTCCCAACAAAGTCCCCAATTATCACTACTTTTACTTTTGCACCTAAGAACGCACCCAAGCAGGCACCAACCGTCCCAGGTCTCCGTTTTGCTACGCAGGGCAGAGCAGAGCACCGAGCAGGCCCAGGAGCTCACCCACTGCACGCAGCAGCTCTCACCTCCCCCTGAAGCACACAGCCGCTAAGGGGTGTGCACAGAAATCTCACAGGGCTCTGACGGGAACAGCTTTGTCTTCTGAACTACCACAGATAAATTCCCTGCATTTAGGTTCACCTCTACTGAGCGGTGCTGGAGTCTGCACCACTGCCATAGTGAGGCAAGAACAGCGATCTGCACAACCACCTGGATGAGAAAACAGTTGCAGAGCAAACTAAGGTGTCGATTATAAACCCCAGTAGTTCCCAGAGAACATGTGTGTTGCTGTTCCACTGGATTTGTTTCGGAAGGGCCCTGTGGAAGAAGACGTGCCGCAGGGCCAGAGCCGGGCGGGCTGACCCAGGGCTGCTGAGGCCTCACCCGGCCCGGGCATGGGCAGCGCACTGGGAACACCCCGGCACCGGACCCCGACCGGTGCTTGGGTGATCGTCACGGCACACGATGGAGGCAACCCAGAAAGCAGGCAAAGCAGCTTTACGTATCGGCACAAGCAGGGCCTCTCCAGCATGAGGAGCGGCAAGAGAGGGCTTTGGTTGGGGTTTTAGTGTTACCGACGGTGTGAGGGACGACTCCCGGCAGCAGAGAGGACCACGGGAACGGCAGCGCATCCCCGTGCGACACCCGGGCAGGCTCGGCTCAAGCTGCAGGCACTCCAGAGGAGACGGGGCACAGCGGCAGCGAAGACCGAGCGAGTTCCTCCGGTCC
>VWZZ01000911.1:0-221926 GCA_013399095.1 Psophia crepitans | reverse complement strand
ATTTTGGAGGCGGGCAAGGCGCTCCGCGCAGCCGTGGGCCCTCCCGCCTGGCAGTGCCGGGAGCGGGAAGGAGTCGCCCGGCGTGGCCGTGCTCCGTGCCCGGGGGGCTCTCGGGGTCGCGGCCGGCTGCTCTGGTGCCCGCGGAGCCGAGCTGCGGCAGCAGCCCGGGNCTGCGGCAGAGGCCCGGGGCTTGTCACTTCCCCGTGCAGTGCCCGGGTGGCGCGTCCCGGCCGGGCGGCACACCGCCTCTTCCGTCACGTTTTAAAACTTCTTAAAATGCCGCTGTGCGGTCCCGCCCCGGCAGGTGGAACTAGGTCTGTCGTGTCCTCAGGGAAATTAATAGCGTTAGATTTCAAGTTGAGGTTATTTCAGGCATGTTTAGTAGGTTTTCATCACTTTCAGTTTAATGAGGCGCTGCAGCGAGCGCCGCTGGAGCTGTAGCTCGTTCTGTGCTGAAGTTTTATACAACAGCGAAAACCTGGATAGTGACACAAATTCAAGCATCCTCTATAGGGGAGGTACGACAAAAACTAACCTTCCAAAGAATGACAGTGAAAAATATTCCCCCCTCCCCCGCTTTTTTTTCCTTCCCCTACGGAAATTGTAAACACTCCATGGAATTGCTTTTCAACTTCCAGAAACAATTCTGAGTTCAGTTTTCGTGCTGGTTATGCTGCGGTTCCTTTCTGAGCAACGCGGAATAACAGCACCAGCCCCCCTCCCCTTCCCCGCAAACCTGCCTTCCCGGAAACGCTTACGTGGCCTGACAAATCAATGGTGCTACACGTGCGTCTCTTACAGTCAATAGGGCTCCAAATTCAAAGAGAATTTACAAGAATTTCATTTTCAAACAGCAACGTTCTAGTGCAACATTCCAATAAACACTCCACTAAATTTTAGAGAAATGGACCATTCCTTATTCCTTATTCACCTATGCAACTGAAAATTTTTCTTTTTCGAAGCCTGAAGCTCACAACAGCCGTGAGAGCTACAAACTCCTGCGCTCGCTTCCCTGTGAGCAAAGAGAAACAGCGATAGAGAAGTCTGTGCACGCCACACGTACAGTTGGCAAAGGTCTCTTCACTGACCAGCAGCACACACAGGATGCTTGGGTGGTTGGACAGGCCTGAGATTCAGTAAATGAAGTTTCTGCAAATCCAGAAACCCAAGTAGTGGAAACTGGTGGCCAGCCCCAAATTTTCCATGTCTCTTGAGAAGACTGAATTTTATACGAAAGAAATGCAAGAAGAACAAAGTGGTCTATCTTGGGCAGTACCAATGTCTTGCGTAACCTCTGTGACAGGGGATTGTGTCAACCCTACCACAGCCCAAGAGTGACTCTGCAAACTTTACACAAGCAAGACAAGGGTTACAGGAAGAGGCAACCCATTAGGATGGCTGGCAAAAGTTCATAAAATATCCTCTTCAGTGGAAATGGAATAATCTGTCTTCTACTCTTCAAATGACACAAGAAAATCAATGTCAAATACAGGTTGGAGTCAATTGCTCAGAGTTCAATTAGATACGTATGACATCATTTTTGAAGTAGAGGTCATGTTTCCCGCAGACTAGAAGGGATGTTAATAGGAGGCAGCGGGGAGATGGTAAGCTAGTTACGTCCTTGGGGAAAAAGAAAAATAGGCAGTTTATGGCCTGTGGGACTTTGAAGGACTAGTGAAGGAGGGAAGGGAAGGGAAGACCAACACTGATTCTGTAGGTGTGACACCCGCAGACCTTGCCATGCCCACAGACCGGGCCATCAGAGCCAGACCTTTCATTGCTTTATGCATGTGCCTACCTAAACGGAAACTGGCAGCCAAGGAAGAAAGTTAGGTGCAGTCACAGGGCAGTAGAGCTCACCTTCTGAAGATGACTGTTTCAAGGGCTGAAGATCTGCTGAAGCAGCTTGTTGCTCCAAGCAGGATGTTTCACAACCTTTGCTTTAGGGGGTTTCTGCGTGGTCCTGCACGGCCTGCGGTGTCTTGGACTGCAAAGTCTGCATAAAGGCAGCGCAAGTATATTTGCTAAATATCTTCACCTTTACAGTTTCTATGAACATTGGTATAGGTACACATCTACATTTAGGCTTCCCTGAATATGTTATCTCTTGCTTACAGCCTTTCTGAACTATACATTTCCCCACCATAAGGGAATTGCAGCCTTTCTAATCCATACATTTCCCCACTGCAAGGGACGTGTCACCTGTAAAAGAAAAGCACAGCTGTCGCGGCGCCCCATCCACATTCATGCTTCTGTTCACTGTGAGGGATGCGATGAGGCTGGAGACGTGCGGCAGAGCGCAGCGCTACAGCCAGCGTCAGCCCCAGGCTGGCCCTGAGAGCGCTGGGGCAGAGCAGCCTCCGCACGGCGCCAGCCTGCGCTGGCGGGGCAGGAGAAGTGTGGCAGCACCACAAAGATCCAGGAGGTTTCACCGTTTCCACCTCATCCATTTTTTATGCCAAGCAGGTCTCAGGACAGAACAAGACCGCTGCTACTGATACGTGTAGCCAACGTGAACGCTGTGACGCCTGCAATAGAGTATACGAGGAGTGTGCTTTGTGGTATTATTTATTTAGGAACTGTGAGTAACTACAGCCGTAGCGTTCTCATCTTTGCAATTCTGATGGTTTAACAAACTGGGAGAACATTAGCATATTTTTATTAAGGTACAAAATACACCCCGTTGTTGGCTAAAACATTTTAAAAAACCGTGAGAAAAGCTCTGTATGCTCTAAATCAGATTCAAAACCTTTCTGTATAAGGAATTGTGGCAATACTGTGTTTAGTATAACAAGAGGTTTTTATCAATCGAAAAGGAAAAGACATGCTGGCAATCTGAACTTAGCAACAAAGAGTAAAGCGGTTAAAACCATCGTGTCATCCACATTAGTTGAGCTTTGAATGCTGAAGAGCAAATCATATGAAACACATACACAACTAGGTAATACCAAACAACCTAAGGTTGATATTGTACACACCTGTATTAAAGTACACTGACTACTTAGTGGTGAGGATTTAAGGTAATGGTTTTTTTAAGAGGTAACTTTTGAAATGCAAATGTTTGCACCTCACACACACAGAAAGTGGAAAAGAAAATGAATCGCTTTTGGAATGATACATAGATATAAGACACACTGGTTTTGGATTATGCATATCACCTTGCAGCCTCTGATATTACCTCTGAACAACAACAACAAAAAATTTAAAAGTGCCAATACTGTGAAAGGAAAGCAAAGTTACTAAGTCTGAGTGCATTAACTGTCTCTGAGAAAAAAAAAGGGGGTTGGATTTTTTTTTTGTTTGGTTTTTCTGCATTTTTAAAAAATGCAACAGCCTTACTGGTGCAGGTTCAAGACAAAAACAAGACAGTCAAGCTCATAAGGTAGAAGAAATAGGTATATAGGTTAAGATTCTTTGGAAACTGCTAAGTATAAAGGAGTTTGTAATCCAGGCTACTCTCTTTTTGGCTACTCCAAAAAATCTGTGGGAGTTTCCAGCTTATCATCAGTTGAAATCTGTTTTGCAATCGCCAAATAAATGCAAGTAAAACTTTAACTAACCTAGGATTCCACTCACACACATGCACATAGGAGTCACTGCTTGTGCAATAACCTGGGGTTTTTGTTGGTTTGGTTTTTTTTCACAGCAGCATATATATGAATCATAAGTCATTATTAGACTGACCAGAACAACAGAAAATACTCTCAGTCTTTATGTTTTCAGTCTCTTTCTTAAGTCGGCAGCTGTAACTGCACTGAAGTGGCAGGTTCTATAAGGGAAAGGTGACAAGGTGTGATCAGCCGGTTAAAAGCAAGGTCAGAAGTATATCAGGAAACCACCTGGATGTTTAACTTTAGCCAGTGTTAGAATGGAACTAACAGAGCACGGAGAAAGGGCAGTAGTTTGAAGTTAAGACCGTGAAATTCTGTTTAAAACAAATGAGAAAGGAGCCATACCAACATACAGACTGCAATGCTGGCTGTGTCAGGCCTTCCCTTACAGAAGATACCGCTCGGGGAGCTGCCTGTTTCTTGGGGCTGGAGAGATTATTCACTGCATGTCTGGCAAACGATTCCTTCTAAAGCAGATCTTGGGGAGCCAACTTAGCTGCAGTTTTGGCTGAGGAAAGTGATGGTATAGAGCAATGAGCTCAGTAAATAGACTGTTTTTCTTTAAGACATTCAGAACATAACTGTAAACTTGTTTTCCATACATTTGATTTTAAAAAATAGACTGGGCAACTTAGTTGATGACTTACTTAAAGTAAATCCAAACATGCTAGCAACCTAAAATTGCCTGCTGATTTGAATTAATGCCCGTACATAAAGCAAACAGGTATCAACTGATCATGCTGAAAAAATAACCCCCCAAAGACCTATGTATCACACAAGGTGCTTTTGATAACTTGGTTTTCTGAGCCTTATATGGAGAGTCTTTAAATATATTTTTTTCAATTCTTTTTTCTTTGAGCCTTGTTTCATTCTTCCTCCTCCTCATCTTCATCTTCTCCTTCTTTTCCCATTGTTTCCACAAGGAGTTCTGCGGTGCACGTGGCTTCCCCAAGGCTGTTAACAGCTTTGCAGGTGTATTTGGCATCATCGTCCCCACATACTTCAGAAATAGTCAAAGAACAGTTCCCATCCTCATCATAATCGATCTGGAAGTGACGGGACTCCTTGACAGGCTGATCGTCTTTGTACCACATTACTTCAGGGTCAGGGTAGCCTGCAGTAGGGGGGAGACAACAGCAACTGCAATAAACGAGTATTAACTAATCTGTCATTACTTTAAGCTTGAATTCCACGGCTGTATACAGACATGCCAGTATGCTGATATACAAACATGTCATTGCGTTCTATTTAAAATAAATGTAGGTGATCTGAGGCTTTTTTACTTCACATTTACCTGAAAAAACATCATTGCGAACAGCAAAAAATGGAGAGCTAGCACTGAGGTACTCGCTGGATTCCACTTTCCACACTTCAGCGGTGAGTGCAGACAGCTTTTTGTGTGTGTCGGACAGGAGCCAGCGGGGGACGCTTGGCAGTGTATTTGAGCCTTACCTTACGTTGCAGCTTCTGCGGAAACCACAGTTCCCAACACCGAGATTTAGGATTTCAAGGGTTAGGTGTTTTGGGCTACAACTACAATTTAATATCCTTCTTAGGCTGCTTTGTTGCAGCGACTCTGAATCCTCCTCCTCCTAATCTGCTCCTTACACAGCAGCCTGTCCTGTACAGTGGCCGTGGCACACAGCATTTCCTATCTGTGTGTGTTAGGATAAGCAAGGGAGTCTAAGAAAAGCATTTTGATTATGCATCTCAACAGGAGTTTCGGAGCCTTTTGTGAAGCAAACGGCTCTGCTATACCCGAAGCATCCGGAGCAGGGCTGCACAATGCATGCTGAACAATCCCTTATACAGTACTCTTGTTGAAGGCTTGTTGTCTCAGCCAAGTTCTGGGCTGTGACGGCAGGATGACTTCCCGCTGAGCAGAAATAAAGTGCAGGAATTCCTAATACACACCGAACGTTACAGTGATACACTGGAAAGTTTGGAGCCCCAGCCGAGGTACATCCATCTATTTTATTCCATGCAGTACTTATGCACATACCCCTCACGCTGAGCATCCACCAGCAACAATCATCCATCCTCACATCTCCGCTGTGAGGTAGGAAACACAGGCAGTGAAAGAGATTAGGAGCACAGAAACAAACAAGCAGAAGGTCAGTGAGGCAGTTTTCAGCAATCGTCTAACTTAAACACCTGCAGCATGGTACCGACCCTACCCTTGTTCTTTTAAGAGCTCTTCTCTTCCTAATTCCTACTTTCATCAGTGGCTGCGATACAGAAAGTTCAGTCTCATGGCAACAGAAGTGCTGCACATCTTGGCCTTCAGACTGTGAGGCTGACCAAGCCCAAGCTCCCTAAGTGCTTTCTCATAAACTTACTCTTTCTATCTGCATGTTCCAGTCTGCGTTTTCTTTCTTGAACTCGTAAGTTCAAAACCCCAAACAACAATACAGTATTTTCTAGATGTGATTTTTGTAACTAGCCAATGATACTATTATTCCTTCTCATGCAGATACACCACTGGGGACCTGCTTGCCTTTAATATGATGTATGTATGGTTTAAAGTTATTTGAGGTCACCTGAAACTTGTCTGTTATTTCAGACAAGTGACTTCCTACTTATTCTTGGTTTCTGGTTAGCAGTCTCTAAGACTGTACTCTTGCAATTTGTGGTACTACATTGCATCTTGTTTTTACCATTTCTACCCTAAAAAATCATCTTACTGTTCCCACTTGCTATTCTGAATTAGCAATTCACACGTTGACTCTGTGAGACTTCAGTTCTGCGGCAAGCACAGAACAAGCCCATGCAGCTCCAGCTAACTTCTGATACTGCAACACGTTCACGCTGTGACATGCAGATATTGGTAAAGCAAAATGGCACCAACTCAACAATAATACGGGGGGGGGAAGAAAAAGTTAAACAACAGCACAACGCAGAAAGCTGGCAAGGAAGGAAAGAAAGACACAGATATGCTAATTCAAAGTACCTTCAATTTTGCAGTCAAATCTAGCAGCACTTCCTTCCACAACCTCTATGTCAAGGATTGTTTTAGTAAAATATGGCTTTACATGGGGCTTTTCTTCAGCCACTTCTTCAAGGAAAGCATCTGGAGGAGAGCGAAGAGACAGTTAATTATTTTACAGGGCAGGTTCTCAAAAGATGCATTTTAATTTTTAATTACCAGATCGTCGTGAAAGCATCTTTTCTTTCCTTTAATTCTGTAAGGCTAATGGGACAGCGAGGACGTTAGCTGCTTAGTTTTGTGCCAATCTTTTACAGCTGGACAAAGATTCAGACCATAAATAGAATTAAATCAACATGCAGGCCACCACGCTACGAATCATCTTCATTTTTTCCTTGCATTTGTTTCTAAGTGAACCTGGACTTTAGCTAGTCGGAGGGGTAAGCCAGCTCCGCTTGTCTCAGGCCCACAGTCTGTATGGGTGTGTCAAATCGACTTGCTTGATCAAACATCTGCGCCTCTGATTGTTACACACCACAAATCCATGTTTCACACAGGGACATAGGAGAATAATGTGGACACACTATTTTTGTTCTTAAACGCCCCTGCCCCAGGAGCCTGGCTAATGCAGAGGACATGTCCTGGTTACAGCAAGCGTTAATACTTTACTGCTTGCTCGCTTGCATGAGAAGGCAATACATCACTGCAATCTTTGTATAAACACGCATTCCCACACTGATAGAAAGTGCAGCTGACAAATCTGCCTTAATTCTTTGGCTTTAAAAAGAGAAGAGTTTACTGCCCGTACTTATACTGCGGCATTTTGAGTAGCAGAGCAATATGAGAACAATGTATTTTTGATAGATTTCTTTTAAAAACAAACAAAAAAAAAAAAAACAGAGAGAGAGAGCAGAAACAACCAACCTAATGATTGGTCTCTAGAGTTTTGCTAAAAGTTTTAGCAGGATTCACAGAAAGGTAAAAATACGGTGCAGCAAAATTCCTTACCTTCATTCTCTACTTTGTCGGCATTTATAGGGCTGGTAGGCGAGCTCCCAGAGGCCTTCCTCCCACTCATACCAGAAATCATTGCCATGGACGACAGCCTTCCTATTGCTCGGACAGCATGGCCTGTTTTCTAAGACATAACATAAAAGGCTTCTGATCAATCCAATCCAAAAGGCATGTGATTTTCTGTAACAATTGTGCTTCGGACAAATTATCTGGGATCTCTGCAAACCTCGCTGGAATTGTTGGACAAACTGCTTATATATAGCTCTGTTGTTTTAGGAGAGACAGAGCAGGCTGGTCTGAATTACCAAATTTAGTTGCAGATATAAACTTCCCCTGATGAACTCATACCTAAATGAATGTCTCTGTTAGCTGCGGATAAAAAGCACTGTGCGAGAGGAGGGCCAGCAAAAAAGCTATGTCCTGTTTAGCTGGGACTTAACTCTGGTGGGGGACGGCTCTCTCAAGAGCCAGATGGGCTGGACTGAGTTTCATCAGGGATGAATATGAATTGAATGAGAAAGCACCGTCTGCATGGTGGAAGCAGACCTCTGACAGGCTCAAGAATCAACCACCAGGACACTGAAATATGTTCAGACTATGCTGCCTCTAGTATGGACACTTGTGTTTTTGTGCAGCTCGCATAAGCTCCCAAGAAACACGTACAGTAGAACATAAGAGGAAATATAAGGTAGATTTACGTGAACGATTATTTTGTAGGCTTCTCAAAAGGCTGGATCCAGGATTTTATACATCAACTCCCCTAGCTATCAGAATGGCACGGACGGACCTGCTACAACAGTTCCAGCATTAAGAAAAAAAGAAGATATGGAGACCAAATATGTCAAAGAAAATCATTAAACCAGTCTAACTGAATCCATGAAAAGTCTCGTGCTCCAACAGGACAGAACTGCTGGCTTAGGAGAATGAAGTACCCCAAAATGAGCTATCTTTAGAGGGGCCAGGTAGATAAGCTTTCCCCTAGCTGTTCAGGTTTGTTAAGGATAACATAACCCCGCAGCCCTCAGAGGCATGGAGAGGGCAGGGAGAGAGATGGTCATACCCCCAAAAGAACAGGAAAAACTATACTTGAACTCATACGCCTTTTAGTAGCCTGAAATGGAATCATCACATGTTGTGTATATATGTATATATGCAGTCGTGCCCCCTCCTACTGCTCACCCGTAGAAACCAAACCTGCTTTACTGCATTCATACTCTGGCCACACTGGAGTTTCCACCAGCAGCAGAAACCACCCGGCATGACACATGTCTCAGAATCACAAACATTAGAAGTAAAGAGACTTATGAGGATAACCAGCCCAGTGCTACGTCCTCTTCATTACCTGCCATTTTCTTCTGGCCATATATTTCTTCATCCTATCTTTGGAAAGTTTTTTGGCTTCCATGTTTTTGGTGTCTTTTTGCAGCCAAGGATGCTGAAGACATTGAGTACAGTTTAAGCGACTCCTGTTTTTGTATAAAAAGACGAGTCAGCGTTGCCATTAACGACAGTTGAACCTACCTGCTTTAACGTTATTTGGCGCTCTCTTTTCTGAGAGCTTATTTTTCTCTTTCCTAAATTCAGCAACACAGATCACATGGCACTGCTTTCCCAGCCATGCTTACTTCTTAAACTCACTTTCACAATTTCTGTAGGGTTTTTTTGAGAGAAAACTGTGCATTTTTAAGTGTTAATAAAACATTGTAAAACAAAGCATGAAAAGCCATATGTTTTAGGCACGGAACACATACAGCAGAGCCACAACGGCAAGGATTCAGCTACCTCGTGCTGGCAGAACCCTGTCCCACATCTCCTTTCCTTCACTTAGAGATTTCCCCTTTCCCGCAGCACTGAACATCTAACAAACCAGAGATGTCCAAATCTCTTATCAAACCACATCCATTCTTCACGTTGTTCATGGTACTCAGATAAATAACGCTCTGCTCTCTGTCCACCCGACTGCAAACTCAGCAGAAGAATTACATTTTCTTTCCTTGATTTGTAAACAGGGCTTCCAACCCTGATTATTTTTTTTTCTCGCCCAATTACTAGATTTAGAGGAAAGCTGCTCACTGAGAGGTACCACACTTAAAAGCAACACATGGAAATAAATCTGGCGAAATTGCAACCCATTTAGATCAAGACAGAACATGTCATGCAGGAATCTGTCTCGCACGACAGTGAAGATCAGAGTAGCCACACAAAGCCCCAGGGGGCATCTTGAGTGAAGGGAAAAGCAGAACGAGCAGGCGATTAAAAGAAAGCGCTCCATTCAGACTCTGCACGTAAAATAAACGCGAGCTGCACACAGAGACAGGCGGGCACACAGAGCTCCTTATAAAGTATCGCCAGCGGTGCCCACGTCCACATGGAGCTTCACGGTGGGGAAACAAGAATGACAAGTTCAGCTAAACGCAAACATAGAAAGTGTATCAAGTCCAACAGCTTTACTTCATATCTTTCTTTAGTAGATTGCTGATAAAGTCCTTGGCATCATCAGAGATTTCATCAAAAGCCTCATCATCAAAGTCCCACGTTGCTGAGGTAACGTTGGCTAGGGTTTCGTTGTCGTTGTCCCCCATGAAGGGAGAAAGTCCGCTGACCCTGGGGATAGAACAGACAGGCAGACACCAGACAGACAGTGTCAGTTTGTGAATTGTCAGAGGAGGAAATTAAAATCGTGAGTGACATCTCCTACCCTCTGCAGATCTTTAGCAGTAAAAGCTCCCTTAAAAAAAAAGAGAAGGGAAAAAAAAAGGACTCAAAGCTAACTACAGATAGTCTTCTGGGATGGAAACCAGAATTTTGACTGCAAAACTGAAAGGAAAAGTTTTGCTGCTGCTTTCTCTTTTTCCAAGACATTTTTGAGGACAGAATTAGAATTAGGTAAAAGTGGAGCATATTAGTTTGTTAAAGGACTTGCCTAGTTCTGCATAAATAGTACTGCAATTTTCACACTAAATGCAGTTGAATAGCTTCCCCCGCCCCTTTTCTTTTTTCCCCTGGTGCTTTCAGAGTGACTTTCCTGCCTTTACTATCAAACCAAGGGTTTTTGTACATTTCATTCCATTTACTCCTGCAGAGAGAGCCCAAGAAGAAAGATGCATCGTGAAATCATGAAATCCACAGGGCTATTTTGTAAACAAACCCACTCTGAATGATCTAGCCAGATAAAACAGTGCTACATCACTGCAGGCTGCAGAGTTATGCAGATGTATCCAAAAGTAATTTGGCCTTTATGTTCTCTATCAGTCATGACGATGCATGAAATGGAAATAATACTCTTTTATAGCCTCAGTTGAGCTTCCAAGGCTTTTTACTCAAACTAACTGATAAATTGTCAGTGAAAGGCAATTACAGAACATCATGGTGTCATTTTTGCAGAGTATTTTTCTCCAGTCGAGCATTGCCCTTTATTATACTGTACCTTTGTGCATCCAGACACCTTTGATTCCTGTATATATCACCCCTTCAGTAAAAGTTTTCAAGTGAAAGGTTGCTTATTCCTTAGAACTACAAGTTACTCAGTTTTTCAGGTCTTCTTCCTGGCATGCAATTTATACAATAAGCTCTTCTTCATGAAATTTTACAGACTTTTGTTTGCTTTTTCCATAAAATCATGTTACCCAGTTACAACAACCAGTTACATTTCAGCAGTAGTACTTTTTTTTTTTTTTAAATATGGAAAAAGAAGTGGAATTTATTAGGGCTCTGAAAATCCTGTATAGAAAAATGTCATGATGCTACTGAGTATCACACAACAGACTGGTAGAAAAGAGATTGGGATCAAATGAAGTGAGCTACGAGATTAAAAATATTAGCATAATCTCCTCCTCCAAAGTTATTTTGCTACTCCTTTGTTACTAATTACATTCAAAATCTGATTTGGAATTCGTTCTTAAGGAATTTACTTCTATAAGCAAAGCATAAACACAGTCTTTGAAGTCTCAGACAAAGCAGATACTGAATCTTTTACCATTTCTGGAAGTTGTGTGCAGTACAGCAGAGTCTAGAATCTTACGTGTGTACTTCAGAAATTTGCTAGCAATAATACATGAGATGAAGATAAAAGGTTTGTTTCTTCTCAGGCAGAAAGGGGTAAATCAGAACAGAAGGCATTTGCTGTCTTACTTTCCGTTATACAGAGTGCATTCAAATGCAACAGTGAAGCATGGCTTTATAAATGGATGAGGTGGCATAAACCCACTTGTGAACATATAATAGGCATGAGTTACAGACAGCTGAAAGATTATCATACCAAAAAATGCTCACAGAGCAGCTTCACCACGACTGTTCTCTGTCTTCGATGCTTTACTGGAAGACACGAGGTTTATGCCTGATGGCACCGGAGAGCTGGTATTGCTGCTGCGCAGTGAGAGACCCTGTTCTGCCCTCACGCACATCAGCCGTCACTGCCAGGTAAATCGAAGCAAAATCTCCATCCTGGAATCCGCAAAGCACTCCGGCAGGGCCTCACATCTATCTGCACTCCAGTATTTAACTATTTCCCTATTTATGACAACGTCATCATTCACTGTAATGATTTAGAAAGTGAATATTCTCATCCAGATTGCAGTTCTGCGGTTTGGGTTCCAGATACTGACTGCCAAGTTCTCTCATTTTGACCATGCAGTAAGTGCTATGATCCCTCAGCCAATTCAGCGGCCGCTAGAAAGGCTCACATCTGATACGAATGAAGGGTCTGTGAGGTATTTCTTTAGTTCACTGTCAGTACAGGAGATGCATGTCTTCATCCAGTTAAGCTTCCAGAGGCCACACTCGGGCAGCCCAAGCAGTAACAATCCCGTTTCCCTTCAATACTTGATCGAAGTATGGCAAAGGTGACCTCCGCGTAGTATTACCACAAATAGTATTGTGCAGCCCTTGTGCTATATTAGATAATATTTTGGCCTATTTCCAGAGATGAAAGCTGCAGTATTGAGAGATCATTTCCATGCCAAAAAGACTGCTACAGATAAAAAGACATCGCTTCACGTGGAAACACCGCTGCTCCACACTGCAGAGCTTACAAAGACATGTAGCCTCCTGGGCAAAGGGGTACCGCATGTCACACACAGCCTTACAGGCGTGAGGACAAATAGGAGATTAAAGAGGAAAAAAACCCTTTGGTTGTTTTGGTTGGCTTTGCTTTTGTTGTTTTTTTTTCTTTTTTAAAGAATTGCATGACAGCATTATCAGATAAAATCTTCAATGCTGTGCTAGGATCGACCCATTCCATGCATTCGGTAAATTACCAGATGGGTATCGGTTAAGCCTCCCCTCACGCTGTCGTTCCCAAGCACCCGTGTAGCAGTAGCCATTCAAACGTTTCAATGAACCTATTTTGGTACTTCTGAATGTGCTGTTGCAAATATAAGGCTAAAATAATTTTCTCTCTCTACCAGAGTTTTACACTGTGAATCAGTTGCCTTGTCATGGAAATACTTGTAAGGAGAACTAAACCCTTGTCTGTAGTCAGAAAACAAACTGCAGGAACGGATGTATATTATAACCCAAAACTCTTATCTTTAGCACAGATTTCACTGACCTAAGTCTTGGTTGTTCATTTCTTAATAGCCATTTAAAGTAATAATGGCCCAGCAGCTCTTTTGACAGATTATGGAAACAATTTCATCTTGGAATGCTGAAGTTAAGTGATAAAGATGAGCTACTGCTCCAGAAAATTAATACTGAGCTTACAGTGCAAAGTTACTATTAGACAAGCAGCAAGTTGTTTACTGAAAACATTTTTCCAGCTACTTAACCAGGCATCTTCCTGGCATGTTAAGAACCATTTGTTTGGAAAATCTTTCACAGTTCCCACTTCTAAATAAAGAAGAAAGATATTTTATCCTCTAGAAGTTCCTTAACATTTATTGGTCTGTTCTAACAAAGCTCTGAGGGCAGATTTAGAAACGTTAAGATGAAAAAGGTCCAACGTGGCCACCAGTCTCACTGCCTACGTAAGAAACACGGTAGCATTTCACTTGGAAATCTTTGCATTAAGATCGCCAGTAATCCAGGGAAGATGAGTTTGCTGCATGTCTCACAAAGTCAGACTCTGAGCACTTCTCTGCACGCAGTGTTTGCAGCAGCAACTGATTTGGGCAGGCGACGCTGAGCTCCTCCTGGCAGTCTTTGCATTGCATTAGCAGTGAAAAAAAGTGACATTTCAGTACGAACAGTACTTTCTGATAAACCTGTGCAGGTCATGTCAAGTAAGCACACGATAATGCCTGCACCCTGCAGATCATGTAGTAATTTAGCTCTTTTGCTAATGAAATAAAACAAATAAATAGTCTCAGTCTACTTTGCGAGGGGCACGCACCCAGCTGGGAAACCCACCTTTTCCCTAGCTGAGGGCTGACTGACTCCCACACTGCTCATCTCGAGGAGGAAACGGACCACTGAACCTATGTAAAGGCAGAGAGCTCAGTGCTGCAGCAAGGGCTTCACTCTGTTCTTATCCTTGGTTTAAGTGCCTGGTTGATTAATGAGGAACCACAATTTTCCAGTGCCACTGAACAAATATTTAGTTTTCTTTTGAGCAGTACAGTCATGACACTGAAGCCCTCCTAACTTGCTTTATTGAGAGAACAAGGGGTGCTCTCTCATCTCTGTATTAATAAGGCTTAAATTTTTAATATGACATGGAGCCAAGTGTAAGGCAGCAGCCTGAGTGTCTTGCCTTACTGAAGTCCCAAGTCAGCACACCCAAAAGATGATCGATGTCGAAAGATCTTTCAACCAACCCAAAATGCCAAACAAGGGAGGAATAACAGCGGTGACGAATAACACAACAGGAAAAAGAGAAAGGGAATTTTTGAAGAATCAAGGTGAATGTTATTAGGAAGGTGTTGAAGGAAAAGAGTATACAGCAACATCAAACGTGATATTAAAAACCAGCTTAAGATATAGCATATTAAAAATTATTAATTGTCAGAGATCAACTGCTCTGAAAATACACACAGTGCCTGGTACTGATAAAGCAAGAAGAACTAATGGAAAGTAAGCAGAGGTTTAAATCAGCCACAGCAAATTCCTCACTTAAACTAGTCAAATTTTGTGGTGACAGAAGGAAAGGGGCTACCCGCTTTCCATGAAAGCACTGAAATCTTAGACCAAAATTTGGTTTGAAACAAAAATAAAATTTAGCAATTGTTTCAGATTACTAAGTATTGGAAACGTTGGCTATCCAAATGGATGCTCAGAAAAGGAACAGAAATAGAAAAACACAAATTCAGCCCAGAAGAATAAATGAAACAGAAAGAGCTGGAAAGAATTCAAGAGGTCTAACCTTTGTTAGATAAAGATTACTGCGAATGCAAAACCAAACACTGAAATAGACATAAATGGAGATGATATACACGAGCTATAATATTTGTGGCCTGTTACTTCAAAGGCAATAGATCAACTTAAGTATGTGGGACAGTGCTGTGATGCAGAACAGGACAGAGAACGAGATAAAAGTGGAAGATAAAAACCATGAGGTGGAGAACACAAACAGGGAAATTTAAGGGAGAACAAAGACTGATGAGGAGACAGGGCTGAATAAGTTATCCAGAAAGATGAAAAGGATTGAATGTGTAGCTTAGAAATGTGGAAAGGGAACCCATGAGCTGTAGGATGGAATTAAGTCAGTCATGGCATAAGGAAGACAGATGCAGCATCCCAACAGTGAGTGTGATGTCTGTACTTACGCCTGCGTAGCAGAAGGCTTGGGGAGAGGTTTTGCTGCAGGGTTTTGGAGGAGCGCTGTCACCCTCTTTCCTACTTGAGATACGTCCCACCCATTTCTTCTTCTGCAGGGAAGACCCTTCACCCATTGAGACCTGTTTAGCAGTTCGTTGCTAAACCTGGTTTGTAGTCATTGTTGTACAGGACGTGATGGAGACACAGTCTCTTTCTGGGCAGGTTACAGGTCTCTCAGCACTCCAGAATCCTACCTTAGCAGAGGTGTTCTGTCTAGTCATGCAGCAGGATGCTCCCTGCTGCTTCACTTAGGACACAGGGGACACAGCAGCTTTGGGCCAGCAGCTGCCTGTGGCAGATGTGTCCTTAAGCCCAGTGCTGCTGCAGTACTCACCTCTTCCTTCACGGCCCGGCTCACCGTGCCAGGGGCAGGGAGAGGGGCTGCGAATGCTAGGTTGCAAGCACAGAGATGGTATGAGACAGACACCAAATGGGTGAGTCTTACAGTTTGTGCATGAGATTTGGCAGTTCCGAGCTTATAATCAAACCAGGAAAGCAGAGCTGCAACTAAAGAGAGATGCAGTTCTCAATGACTTTTATTTGCATTCTGTAACGATGATGTGATGGTCCCTTTTGGATAATGGCTCATAGTTGTGAGTCTGCAAAAATAGCTGGGCTTTAGGGAGTGAAGGCAGATTGGGAGCCTGTCACTCTGGGGTGGAGAGAGAAAGTCCAAGCGATGACTCACAGGTCTTCCCTAACTTCTAGTACTTTATTCTTAATCGTAAGAAAGACAAAAGCTGATTATAGCTGTTAATCATTATTGTGGCGATAGCTATGCATCAAAAGGATTTCGGTTGCATTTGAGTACTGTAATTTTCCCCTCATGAGGAGTTAAAGGAGCTTAAAGACACCTTAGCAAACAAGTAATTTCATAATCTATTTCACAAGGTGTATCAGGTCATCTGAATCAATCACCCCGCCCCATTACGGCACCCAGGTATCTGCTTCTGGCGGCACAGAGAAACGGGAAGCGGCAGTTGCGCGCTGCCGGCAGGCTGGGCTTCGGCCAGGCATCCCCCTTTCCTCCGCCTGACCTGCTCCCTCTGCCTTGTCCCCTGGGGCGGTGCCAGCGCCCTCCCCCAGGTGCCGCATGGGCGCAGCACCCCCGGCCGCACACGCAACTGCTGTCACCGGTCCTGCCTCGGCTGTCTGACCAGTCACTGCTTACACTGCAGACACACAAAGCCTCGCACACGCTTAGGTAACAAGCGGCAGCAAACGGCGTTAATCGCCCCCAAAGGCGCGTGTCGCATCGCGGTTGACGCTGTAGTGCGCCAGAGGCCCCTAGGGGGCAATGCGGCACTGAGGGAACGCCGGGCGGCCGCCCCGCGCAGGCCGGCTGGGCTCTCCCGCCGCCCCGCTGCAGCTCGGGAGGCCTCCCGCGGCGGGGGGTGCTGGAGTTCCCATCTCCGTGCTGCCTGTGTGGTCTGCGGTGTTTGAACTACGGAATGGTTCAAACGAGCCTTCACGGTCTGGAAAGAAATGCTGGAAGTGAATGGAAAATAAAGGTCCTGTAAATAAACTGGCAGCGCAAAGCAACCTTGAAGCGCGCAGCACGCGTCACATAACGAACGGAAGGTAACAGAAACAGTCGGAGGCTTTGCTGGGAGTAGGAGAGTTGGTGCCGTAGCTGTTGCTCAGGGCACGAGAGGAACCCGTGTTGCGTAGCTGGGAGACGGGCAGACTGTGAGAACAGGCCTAGGCTGACCGGGCGGCTGTGGTGGCAAGCGGGCCTGACGGCGGGGCACAACCGCGCGTTGCCGGGTGTCAAGGGAAAGGGTACCCGGGCCGGGGGGGGCTCTTGGGAAAGGAACTGAGGTACTGAGAGAAGCCTTTTCAAAGAGCTAGTGTAAAGCAGCTCTGCCCTTTACTTACTACTGAAACTGCAGCGAGGGAGGAAGAACCTTGCTCCAAACTCAGCTTCTCTTTTCATTTGTTTATGTGGCATCAAATGTGTAAAGGCACAGCTGGAAGAAAATCTCTTGCTGGAGATCCTATTTCCATTTACATTTCTCTAGACCCACTGAGGTTCATAATCACGTGTTATCAAATGACATATACAGATAAAATCAAATACTGAAATATGTAACCAAGAGCTGCAGTTCACCGTCCTCTAAAACATTTCCACGAGCTTGATCCATGTTGCCCATAAAATGTATTTATCCAGTACTTTGTGCTTAGTAGTAAATTAAAAAGCACTGTGAATAGATACACGTGAACAGATAATGCTGGCATACTTTAGTCTGTCCCATGAGGGATACAGTCTGAGTAAGACCCCAACATTTCACAAATATTTTCTCTCTTGGGAATAAAAGAATGGAAATTACCAGTTATTCATGCATGCCCAAACATTGTTCTTTAATATCTGGGAAGGAAAAATAGTTTAAAGTTAATAATAAAATACTGTCACATTGTCTTTTTGAATGAGATGAAGCATTGCTGGTTCATGATGTAAGATGTACAGCACTTAATGGCTGAATTTCCAGAACTGCTAGTTCTGCAGTTTACCAATTACACTCTTCAGAGAACAGAGAATTCTTATTAAACATGCTGGAGCTGCTAATTAGAATACGAAAGGCCTGAAAATTGTAGAAGAATTCAGAAGTTGATATTTTACACGTTCAGCAACTGTCAGAATTTGTGTTAAGAACAGCAAAGGTACTCACAAAATGTAGCAGATAACTCCTATACTCCACATATCTGTCTCATATCCAATGGGTTCATAGTTTATAACTTCTGGAGCCACAAACTCCGGTGTCCCGAAGAGAACTTTCAGAGAACCTGCATTTTCTGTGAAGCGTGAAAGAGAAAATGATTAACTGCTGCATGCAGATTTTTAAAAACAGTCATTCCCCAGTAACAGGAAAAACAGTTTTGCCCTCATATTTGTGATTTTCTTGAAGATCCTTATCAGAAGAAATGATGTCTGAACTACTGTTTTCTTAGCTGATACATGCACAGCAATAAAGAATTTTTTATGAAGCATCCTGAAGCACGTGACACTACAAGGCACGTAGTAAGAAGGTTCCTATTGCAAGGCGTTTCTACAAGACCAAGTCCAAGAAAGAGGAGAAGTGTTCCTGTTTAATTCAGATTTGGGTGTCCTGAAGTAGAAAAGTGTTTGAGTCTCCATCACTTCAGCAGTCGCACAAGAGGATTTCAGAATTCCAGTGTTAGAAACACATTGAAGTTTTATCTAAGATTTATCAGAGCTCAGGGATCTGCATTTTATGGTAAAGAGAAACAGTAGTGAAAAAATTATAATAAGAAGAACTAACTAGTTTATTCCAACACATTTTTACAGTTTAAACAGGAAAGAAAATAAATGCTGGGTTGCACCTCTCTGAAATTTGAAGTGGCATAGGTCAGTGGTGAAATAAGGAAAGAAGCAGATGACACGCACCTGCCAGTTACTACCTTGTCAGTAAAACTGGCCTTGAGCCTGCTTTCAAAACCAGGCTTGCCTGCAAGCATACCCGTGGAGCTCCAGAGTGGGGAAGGGGAACCATGAATGCTTGGTCACCAGCTGCCACTCCAAACTTCTATTCCGCTGCCCTGTAGCACAGGTGCCCTGCATTTGGCTCTGCTTCAAGACAATGTGGATGCTTTTAAAATGATCTACAGCAAAGCTACTACTAGCAATATGAACTGAAAAAATGAGGTCATGTGACATATGAACTCGCTCTTCATCTTTCTTGTGCTGAGCCACCAGAATTACTCTACTGGAAAACAGTGTTGAAGGTAGAGTAACAACCTATACAGAACCTAGTGTTGCCAGCTTATGCTGCCAGTGCGCAGCTATGAGCGATACGTCTAACTTATAGCCATAGTGTGAAACACAACGCATGTCATTTAGATAGAAATTATTAGGCAAATCTCAATGGGCTCATTCTCATCAATGCTCATTCTAAATAGGTGAGAAGAAGAAGAAAAGAATAAGGCAGGAGGGAAGGAAACCAAGCAACAGATTAGGGACTGGGGACAAAACCCAGCAACAATCCCAACAAAAAAAATTGTATTATAGAAGTATAAAAATGTCAGAAAATAAATCATTTATGCCTTGAAACAGGCTTGGATTTAGGTTGAGAAACTCTTGTCCAGCCTGCACGTGTGCCTGAGCGATCAGTGTTTGCCTTAAGTGAGATTCACTGCATTACGTTTCTTTTTTGTGTAAGAGCAGCATCCAGATGAGGCACAGTAGAATGACATAGTGAGGAACCATCCCTCTCCCCGAGAGATTACCATCTAAACAAAACAGATATGAATGGGAAGAAAACCAGATGTAACAGATTCCAATCCTGCTCCTGTTAAGGATACCGCAAGTACAAAGATTTGCAGCTCTATAATCAAGAGAAAAAGCTTAAAAAACCTCAGATGACAGCAGATCCAAGTTTTGCAAAGAGTACTATAGAAGCTACTTGTCCACAACACTGAATCATTACAGAACATTTTTATTTACCAGAATTTGCTCTCCCAAGTTTTGCAACATAAAGGCCGACCCCCATACTGACTCCACATCTACAGTCACCTCCACTGAAAGCTGTTAAGCCATTTCATAAAACGTAGTCATACATCTAAGTTAGTACTCTTTAGAGGTATGCAAATACCAAGCTTATTAAATGAAAAGTGAAGGATACAAGGGGGTAATAACTTGCCTAATGATTGAACAGCATGCTTGAGGAAATGTTCAAACACTACAACAGTAATTCACTCACAGTTGTGTCTGTTTCCCATTTTAAATGCTGTGAAACCCTTTCTGCTCTGCTCAGATATGGTGATAGTAAATGAATTGCAGAAACCTCATTTTCACACATTAGCCCTGCTTTCAGAGACCCCTCCATGCAGAGAGTACCCATTTCTTGAGGTAGAAGCAGACAGAACAACTCCTCGGAGCAGCCCCAGAACATCACCTAGATCCTCCCCTGCAATTTCACGAACATCAAGACCTTCTTGCCAGCTGTCTGACCAGCCGTGAAAAAGCACATCCCTACACTCACATAACCAGAGTTTTCTTCCCCCTAAAAGTTGGATCCTTTTCCTAATATCCAGTCTAAACTGACAGCCTAAGACAAGGGCAGTGTCTTCCCCACAGCGGCACTGAGAATGAAAGATCATCCTTCCTTTTCTGAGCGCAAATGGGAACCCTATCATCCCATCTTTCCATTCGCCTTCTTCGTAAGGTCAACACCTGCATTTTTTTCCAACTGTCCTTATGAAAAATTACTGAACTTTGTCACAAAGAACCTATTTTCTAAAAGCTTCATCGTGATCGTCCAAATGTCGGGCTCAGATTTTCACATCCAAGTTTGGAGGCTTTTCTGTGCACTGTGTAAACTACCATGAGCCACTGTGTACGCAAAAGGCTGGTGTATGAAATGTGCTGCCCATAGGTCAGAGAAATGTTTTTGTGAAAACACGGCATTTGAGTGCGAGCATACAGCGTGAAACAACTGATACAGCATTTTCTGTGTATAAAAGAAGAGAGAGACGAAAAAGACCGTTTCTATGCAATAATACATCAAATCTTTACCCAGATGTTTACAAGCTCAGTACACAAGCAGGGTCTGTGTTTGGATACCCCTTAGTTCAGACAGAAGGCTGACAAGCTAGCTGGAAACTGGTGCCGACACTATCTATTAAAAAAAAAAAATCTTTACAGTGCTCAGAAAACATTCTCTTTTTTCCTCAAGAAGTTTATCTTAAGCAATTTTCTACATGTGTTCCTCAGCACACCAAAAAAGGTCAGGAAAATATCCCACTGCAACTTTGGTATTTCCTGACAGTGTGAGAGAACTAATTAGCTGCAGAAGATGACTGCAGAAGAACCTGATCCTAATTTCTTTAAAACTGATCAAAACATTGTATATTTAGAGGCATTACTCTGCACCAGTCACAAAAAGTTAAATCTCAGAAGCTGAATTGCAAACCCAGCCACTGTTGCCTTCAGCAGCCCCTTGGGTGAGCTGTTTCTGCTCAGTCAGGGTCAGGCCCGTAGTAGGAGGGCTCCAATCCAACATCCATCAAAGCCAATTTCAAAGTCACAAGGCTTGAAGGAACTCAGGTGGAGGAACATGCCCTCAGTGCACCACGTAAGACAACTGGCAAGAAGAGGGCACTTAGTGAAAAGAGTTTTTAACAATTTTTGTTAAGTAAATGAAGCAGTAAATATTTTGTACTTTTGGAAAACATCTCAGCCAAAATGTTACAAACGTCTTCATGATTAACACAGTGCTTTTGCTTTACAGGCATGGAACGGGAGGGCACTTTGCTCTTCGGAGGGAAATGCCACGCACCCTGAGTTACCCAGACCGGCAGGCTGATGAAAGAAACAGCAAATAACTGCAACGTAACTTTGCAAGAATCAGCAACGTGTTAAGCCAAATGAGCGTACAGTATTGTAAAACCAAAAGGAGCGTCAGCGCCAACAGCTCTCATCCTTCTACATCAAGAAAAGTATATACAGATTTGCTACACATGGCATGACTGCGGCAGTTCACAAGCTTGTGTCAGCCGTGCAATATACAGTCATGCCACGAGTTCAAGAGAAAATGGAGAAGCTGATGGATGTGAACAGGCTACCGGAAAATAGGCTCTTCCTTTTGCTAAGTGTGGGTTTAACTGTGGTTTGAAGTTAAAAAGGTAGCTGAAGAAATTACTATAAAAAGGCTGTTCTGGGGTTACTTTATATCTCTTGATGAAATCCACTCATTTCAGCAGTAAATGTGTTGTCAGGCTGACAGCTGGAACGCCGTGGGATGAAGTCTTTCACACACCTCTGGTAACAAAAACCGCAGCACTGGAACTTACTGAACAGTTCATCTGATTCCTGAACAACAACAAAATCCAGTTCATGCTCCCAGAAAACTATTGGCTCCATACTGGTGAAGGAACATAAATGGCAGTGATCTCTTTTTTTTTAATGAATGAAATAAGCACCTTATCTCTGAGTTCACACTGTCCACGTGACCAAGATTCATGCACTACCCTTTTGGAGTTGAATGTCATCTAAAAATCTGAAAAGCAGATCTCTTTTGCCCCATTCATTCAACATAGGATTTTTGGTTTGTTTTAGTAAAATTATATTCTTGGGCACGCAGCAGGCTGTTACTTCAAGCGTCAGGAGAAGTGGGATGAGCAGAATGTAAGCAGATAACAAAACCCAGGAGGCTGTAATTCCAAACTGTACTCTTACAAAAATCATTGTTCTAGTTTTTAATCAGTATTGAATATGATTTTGTTTAAAGAGGGAAGGCAAAGGATTACAACTAAGAATCTAGCTGTGGGCCTCTTTATATAGAGAGTAGCAATTCATATGAGTTGTCCCAATCAATTTCATGGCAGAAGAGCCACAAATCTCAGCTCTCCCAGTATAAACAGTTTATAAAATATTTTAGCTCCTTTTAATTCCTGCTTCTTTTTTTTTTTGTGTGTGTGTGTGAAAATAGGAGATTAAAAAAGATCAGTGTGTGATGTTGGTATTGTTTAACACTAACAAACACAACTGAAGGGCTGCTTTTTAGAGCTGAATTGACACTGAGCAATATGAAGAGAAAAGCCCTCCGTGTTCTTCAGCTTTCAAATTGCAGAGCACGTTGGAAAGCTTAGCCCAATATGAATGATAGGAAGCAGCTGAAAACGGTTCAGCAAGAGGAGCAGCTTGTCAAATGGAACTTTTTCCCCCCTCAATCCCATTGCTTTGTTTTTAAGTAGTGCTATTATATTAATAATTTTGAACATGACCAAAACACAGCTCTTTACAGAATTCCCCCCATGTTTAACATGTACAATGATATGCTGCTGTTTAGGATAAGAAATGATAAAACAAATGGGGAAGTGTAAACGGAATGTAATTATCCGTATTTGAAAGTCTTTTAGAACATCACCTTCACTCCTGCTCTTACACAAGTTTAAAGGATTTGTAGTATTCATGAAGATCAAGGTTTTGTTCTGTTTTTTACAGTTAGAGAGTTAGTGTTTTATGGTTTCCTGTAGTTTGTTAACATTGCTACCTACACCGGTAGGTAGATTGTACACATTTCACTGCAAACTCCTCTTGAAGATGAGGTACCCTACTTCCACCCTTGAATGTCTTATTTTCCCCTTTGCTAATTTTTTCCTAAACCCAGAACTATTTATATGAAACACATCTATTTACTCTTTACACATGAAAGAATATAACACTGCGTATGAGTTACTGCCTGTCCCACCCTTTTCCCCGTGTCGGAACAGGCAGAAAAGTCATTACCTAATCTTCTTGCAAGTCCAAAGTCAATGAGTTTGATACTCGTACCAGTCTTGTTGACACACATAATGTTTTCTGGCTTCAAATCCAAGTGGACAATACCCTGCTTATGGATGTACTGAACTCCTTCTGAAATCTGCTTCATATATTTAATGCACTCTCTTTCTGTCAGTTCAAAGTCTTCATCAATGATTCGTTCAAAGAGTTCTCCTCCAGAAACCCTAAAAAAGACAGAATAAAGAGAGGACTTCTGTAGCTTTTTCATTTTGGGAGTAATCAGACTATTTCCTTTACACAAATACAGATAGTTCAAGCTTGCAATAGTCACTTCAGGATGAAATCTATGTTTTGTAATGGCATTTTCCACACAAGGATCACTTAGGAAGAATCACCTTTTGCACATGATATAAACCAATAGATTTTTCCATTCTGAATCTCTTTCCCAGGTTAGGACAATGCAACACTCGTGCTGATATCACAGGCAGTAGGGATGTAGCTGGATTTACATCCTGCCTTTAGGATTCAGCCACTGGCAGTAAAGTATGTGCCATGTCATGGTCACCCTGTGACACCACTGTGGACTCTGAGCTCCTGCTTCTCACTGCTTCCTTCACCCCTGTGCTCCATCATTACACAAGTGCTGATAAGGTAATTTAGAAATACAGAAAACTAAAATACATGGGATGGGTCCCAAGAAAAGAGGACAAAAATACTAGTAGATTACCAAAAATTTGAGAAGAGAGATTGAGAGTGACAAAGAAAGGCTGAACAAGAAAGAATTCAAATTATATGGTTAATTGGAATGCAGAGCTCAAAGGGTAAATTACTGACCCAACTGAGCTCAGAGGGAATTTCCTCCTTAGCTATGACAGGACAAGAATATAACCCACAACTCTTTCAGCGCTGGTATTTTTAGCGGAGCCATCATCACAGTCCTTGTAGGTCAATTCCATTTTTATGCTTACTTAAGATGTGAAATAATTGGGTCTTTCCAGGGTAGAATCTCCTGGATTGAACTGTCTGTGGAACTAAAGTGGGACATTTTTAACCTAGATTTAATGAAGTAAAAAGTAAGTTGTGGTTTGGAGTTTTTTTAAAAATTCTGAATAATCATCCAACTGGTTTATCTGCTTATGTCCAAAAATGGGAAATACGTTTGTTTTTTGGGGTTTTGGGTTTTTTTGGTATGCAGTGGGTGAATGACCCATAGAGAAAGGAGCAAATGGTGTAGAGCAGCTTTGCTTTTAGAAATCTGTTCTAAATTAAATACTCCATGGTCTCGATATGGCTTAATATTCTGCAGCATTCATGCTTATTGCCAAATGTAACTGCGCATTTCAGTTACAGAAAGAAAACACAGAACTGAAAACTGGCCTCGCAGTGTTTGCAGGTTGTCAGAGATATGATTACAACCCTCGTGTACTAAACTGAAATTCCAACATCTGGAGCTCTGGACACATTTGTTGCTTTGGCTATAAGATTTCAGACAGTATATAATTAGAATTGCTACTGCCATTTCCTATTAACATGAAAATAGTAAGAATAGCATATGCTCGATAAACTGAGAGGTTATGTCGGATTCTAACACATTTGTAACATAAAGCCAATAACAGGGCTAGAGCAGCTCTGGTAACCTAGGATTTGCTTACTGCAGTACAACATTTACCAGCAGGGAGGTGTTTATGAAAACATCTGCCTGCAAAATATTTATACCTGCAGGTCTCTGCAATTCCAAATGATAACCATCCTAACAATAAAAGGTACCAGTTGTGTTTGACTGTTTAACACGGCTAATGATGACTTGTTTTTACTGTAAAAGTGCCATACTTTTCAGATCCCCAAAGTGAAAAGTTTTCAGAAATCATACCATTGCCTCAAGCACTGCTTTTTAGTGTATTAGTTGAGAATTAGCTGCTGTTAATATATCTGCATGCTGTTTTTACCCTGGCACCTCTAGGCACTCTGGTAACATCATTAGATCAAACTGTAATTGCATTTATAGAATGCACATTTTTGCATTTATATCCTGACCCAAATCCAGTTTAATTTTTACCAGGTTAGGAAGCTGAATGGAATGGATGCAGATTAGGTTCTATGTCTGCACAGGAGAAGTCAGCTTTCTTCACACAGTCACAACTAGTTCAGAATCTAAATCTCTCGTTATTTTCTGGATCCTCCTCTTTTCAGTCTTCTCTAGAGGAGGTTACAGAGGAAAATATCCTTGTCTATAGAATCACAGGATACACATTTTAAAAACACTTTATTATAAGGTTTTGGTCATGAAGGAACAGTGAGAAGAACCTACCTTGCAGTTGCCCAGGCAAATACTCAACTGTGTTTTAAAAAATCTCCCTTCAAAAAAAAGAGGAAACCTCAGTGACTTGTGCCAACTTAAATCACCCCAAAGGAATGGAATTTACTGCTTTAATTTTTGCTTTAATAATGAATTTTTGCTTTAATAATCTTAATTTGCAATACAATAGTATTCTTCTGACCTGTGTCAAAAGAAAGCGACCGTCTGAAGCATGTAAAAACTTTCAGGCACTCAGCTCCCAGTGCTGAATGCCATTCACAATATGTGCCTATTTTTCTGATATTCTTTTTCCACTTATTATGGAACAGGTACATCACTATATTTGAAAGGGAAATGCCTGAGATTTGCCCCCGACTTCCAGCAAATGGTAGATGGGAGGGTTTCCAGGGAAGAGCACATCAAATGGTTTGAATCATTATAGTGTTTGATTTTAAAGGAATGAAAAAAATAATCTGGATTTATTATAAATATGAAATAAAATACTGGCATGAGAAATAGTAACAGGAAAGAGTGTGAAGTTCAAAAAGTTATAAAAAAGATAAGGGAATAAAATGAAAATGAAAAATTTAGGATGAATACCAGGAAGAAAATTCCAAAGGTGTTCCTCATCAATAGCTCCGATTTGAGTGGAGGGGGAGGCTAAATTTCAGTCACTGCTAAAATCTAGTTTAGAAGGAGGCTGAGGGCAGGAGAGCTTCATTTCTTTGAAATCCACACGTTTAGACTCTGATAGGAATAAAGAGAACAGCTTGGGTACTAAGAATTTTTGAAGATATTTCCCACAACTTCTTTGCTATGCAAAGCAATATTAGCTTAACAGCTAAACCAGAAACGATCCGTCCGTGGCCCTGACGGTACAGGTGCAGTTGCCGTGTGACAGTACAGGGGCTACCAAGGCATCTGACTCGAAGGTGTCACACAAGCACGTCGGTGCCCAGACCTGCTCCAGAGCGGGGACAACCTGTGGCTGCCTGCAGCCTGCGCTGCTTGAAGAACGCCTCCTCCCACCGCTCTTCACGCTGTGCAGATTTCAGGGTGGGGGTTCAAAAGCCAATGCACCCCACCATTGGAAGTAGATGATCTTTAGGGTCCCTTCCAACCCAGATCATTCTTCCAACCCAAACTAAAATCATATCCTCATTAGACTGGTTAACAAAACTACTTTACATTTCATTGCACTTTTCTGTATTTTCAAAAAGCAAACCCCCTTTGCTGGCAGAGGGGACTAATGGAGTGTTAAGCCATATGCTATTCAAAACTCTTTATACATTTCTTTGTTTTCCATTAGGTCTGCCAGCTCCCAATTCCAAGCTAAGTAGGGCTCCCTTCCCTTCCCGTCATCAGCTTGCTCAACTGTGGAATCTAAAAATAAAAGCACCTTCTTGCACATAAGTACCCAGGTTGGATAATGGAGATCCAGTCTCTGAAACACGCTAGTGCAGTAGGAGTTGGCACATAATCCAGGCAAGCGCCAAGCAAGGGAAATAGCCATAGAGTCTCTTTTGCTTCTAACAATTTATAGCTTTTGCAGCACCTGCTTCTGCTTCTTGCAGCAGACAGCGCACGAAGTAGGTGCAGCAGCAGAACAGTGACTGATGTAACATTTTGGGACAAACATCATCGCAGATCAGGATTTCATTTTCCTTCCAGCTGCTGCAGCCACAAGTACGGGATTCACACTAAGCAGGTGCGTTATGGATGATGCAAACATTGGTCACATTGGTCATAATTGTTTTTGAAGTCTGACCGTTACTTTCCATCCCATGCTGGGCAGATTCTTTTCTTATAATGAATTCTGGTGCATGAACACGTTCTGAAACTTCTTTTTTTTTTTTCTTTTTTTTTTTCTGGAAATAGGCATCTGCTCTCTCTAAATACAAAGACAGCCAAGTCACAGCCCTGTGAGATGCTTTACAGCACTGCTTTTGGGCTGCTTTTCTGCTGCTTCCCACAGTGGTGTGGCAATCAGGGGCAGATCAATTAATGTTTAATTCGGTTTTGGGGGAAACAGTGTAACCAATCTTTCTGCATCTACTGATGCAGACTTAGAACATTTACTTTGTTCACCTGTGGAGATGTTTTTGACAGCACTCCCTTACTATAAATAAGTGTTTTGCAATCAGAGTATTTATGTTGTTGCAGGAAAAACACATTGGTCTTATCCTTTAATGTCTCTTGAAAATATAAAAATGGAATATAGCACTTGATGAAAACTAAAGTGTTCCCAATACCTCTTGGGTACTACACATTTGCCTTGGTGATTTTTTTCATGGAAATTCAACTATTTTGTTAGAATGTAGCTTAGATGTTTACATTCTCAAGCATATCTTTTTCTCCTATTATCTGTTGTGCATCAACATTCAGTTCTCTGCAAGAGACAGTGTTTAAGTGAAATTTGACACAAGCTTTTTCAATACACGTGCAGAATACCTAAAGCAGAAAATATATTTTTTCTCCTCCTTAAACATGTTTCTGGTTCTAAATGCCAGTCCAAATTGCTGCTAACTTTTTTTCTCTCCCCTCCCAAGTTGGCAACAAAAGGCTGAGCTGCAGAAAAACACCACATGTACTTGATTAAAAAACAAACAAACTAAACAATAAAGCCTGTAACACATCTTCACTGATTTTTAAGAGATACAACACTTAGTTTTAACAAGTTGGATAAATAATTGGAAAAACTTGCAAGATGTGAAAACCATGTAGGACCTGCAGATGGTGAAGCTTTTGACAGTCCCATGTCTCGGTAAGTTGCTACTTTTATACACAATTGCTTTCAACATTATCAGCTTTGTTAGCGTGATCTGCTTTATACTTACATTTCCAAGACCATAACGATGTTGGCTTTTTCTTCAAAAGCATCCACACATTGGACAAGTTTTGGGTGATGTAGACAGTTCATGATGCTGATTTCATCCCTTATGTTTTCTTTTTCCTTAGCAGAATATGCTTTGAAAAATTTTCCTGCCCAAACTTTTCCAGTCTTCTTTTCAACAAGCCTAAAGACTTGTCCAAATTTTCCCCTGAAAATATATAACTATTTCCATAAACTGTTTTTGCAATGTATAGGCCACCATAAATAGCGACATTTTACTAAATATCCAGTGCAACACCTCCATTCTGAAACAAAAATGTCTTCATATTGAGTACTATTCTGTGCTGATTTTGTGCAGAGTAATCTGCAAGAACTTTTGAATGAATACCACATTTAGCGGTACCCCGCTATTCCAAGTAGTGAGTTTTACAGAAAAAAAGGCCTCCTACCAGGCTTTAATTCGTGTGACTCAAGTATATCTGCACACAGTTTTCCATAGGTCATACCCCTCTGAAGGGGCAGCAGATAGGAGACATCTCCGGTACAGATACAGGTGAAATCAGAATATGAATGCTAGAGGCTTCAGTACTCTTATTTCACACTGCTGCGTAGGTACAGTTCTGCCTCTACAACACACGCATCGAGGTGTGTTGATGGCGGCACACAGCATGCCCTGGCCTTCTGCACCACCAGCAGCCGAGTTTGAGCACCGAGACACGCAGCCAGGCTAATCGCTGACCTTCGCTGAGCAATACTGTTAATGCTCTCGGGATTACGAACACTGTCAACGGAGATTCTAGCCTGTGCGCAGGATAATCGTATTACCGCTAATGGAGGGAATGGAAATGCAAACGCACAATGTGTACCTTTTTTTCAGCTAGCTTTTCGAATGCTGAAAGACAAATGAATCCTCTAGCTGCGTTCATTTGTGGGCTCCGTTTTCCTTGCCAGAAATGCATGTAGTGCCCATTTAACATTGTCAATTGATAGGAATAAAGAACCTTTATGGAGTGGAGGCCAACGTACACTAGAATCTATTTTTACTGCAACAGAGGAGCCCAGCTGGAACGTTGGAAGTGCAAGATGCCATCAAAGAATGGATGCACTTGATCTTTATAATTGACTGACAGGCTTGAAAACTCAGTGTTCTCAAAAGCACAATATAGTACTTACGACCCCAGTCTTTCTTCAATATTGTAGACATCTGAAACTTTTTGTTCAGTGTTGATAGTAACCGTCCGGTAGTCGACCTCTGTTTCTTTCCCTTCTACAAATAAATATTAAGGACCATGATTAAAACCTCCATAAAACACAAATTAAAACCACAGATTTGCATTTGACCTGATTAAAATATGAACTTCTTACCATCATCAGATAGCTCCACTTCATCTTCTTTAAGTTCTAAATGAAAATAAAAAGACGTTAATAACTTACTATATAGGTTATGGTACTTCCATAAGATAGTCAAATTATTCACAGTAACGTGGGCTACTGGTGGACCTTATGGCTAAGCAGCAAAAAGTAGTCAGGGAGTTTGTGCATTATCTTCATAACTGAGATCTCTTCACCACTTCTACATGACTGTTGACTACACAATTACAATCTGGTCACCATTTCTTATTAAATCAAGTTCATCTGTTTTGCAGTACTGGTCTATTATACCTGCCAAGTAGAAACATCAGCATACTGAAGCAGTTCAAAGTCATCTAATAAACAAATTTAGGAATGCCTTAGTGAAATAAAAAATAAATTAAAAATATTAAAATCAATAACAACACTTCTGGTCCAATGACAAATCCTTTTCTAGCCTTTTTTGTGCATTTTTGGGATTGCAAAGCCAAAAGAAAACCAAGTTTCTACATGAAAAGATTTACTGCAAAGCATCTGGACAAATTTTTCAGACTCCAGATGACCAGAAACTGTGGACAGCACGCACTTCCCTGAGCACAGCTGAATTTTAAAATCACTGAGGTCAAAATGGAGCCTCAGTTCTGCAGGCAGACAGAGATGGTGGCAAGTCCAATGACATAAGACAATGTAAAAGCGGGCCTGAATGTCTTGATTTTAGTTTTTAATTTTCATGCGCATGAACTGTCAGTAGTGCCGGCTTGCATGTTGTTTCCTGCAGGTATGAGGGGAAGGGGTTGTAGCTGGAACGTTGTTATGTATTACTTACACTGCTTGGGCTTGCTCCTAAGACCTGTGGCTATAACCAGTAAATGGAGAAAGTGCAAAGGCAACCGCACAGCGACCTGTACAACTCTCCCTTTAGCTGCTGAAGCCGCACTTTGCCATCGTAGGGTGCAAACCTAAGCAAGTGATTTATCCCCACTGTGTCAACAGATTTATGTTATGAAACATTAATGCGGTACCCTGGATGCTGTTAGGTGCTTTAGAGTGCAGAGTTACATGCAGCGGATGAGAAGAAAACAACAGGAAAAAGGGTGCAGGGGGAGCAGATAGCTGGTCTGAGGCACGGGCATCACCTTTTCACATCCAACACGTGCTGCTGCATCTGTATTCTGGTAGCAAAGCCCATCAAGTAGATATGATCTGTTACTAAACTTCTTTTTTTCTGGATTTTCAACCCTTGTATGTCCCAGCACAGACTAGCTGGTTTGCAGCGATTTACCAGAAGAGCCCTCCCCACTCAGGGGTAGCTGTCCTCAGATCTTCCTCAGCTAGAAACCACACTTGCACAGAGCACAGCACATTTTCCTCCCCTTTTAAGGGCTGCGTAAGGGAGCTGATCCCAAGCATGCTGCCAGTAGCTAATGTCTGCCAAATACTCATCAGACAAAGAAGTCAGTTCCCGGTTCTGCAGCGACACTATATTGAAGACATGAACTAGAAACATTTTGGTCCCCCAGTGGAAGCGTAAATTAGATAAATGAAACGTATATGAGCTTGGTAAGCACTGAGTAACTGTGCTAAAACCTTTCTCAGAAGTGAGTCAATGGTCCCAAATTTTCCTCAAACATGGCAATGCCTACTTTAATCTGCTGTGACTTACAACTTTATTTTACTAGCTGTTTTCTTTAAATGCACAGTGAAAAGTTAGCCATGCCTTTCTTCACTAAGATGATGAGATTGCTAATATGCACTGGCCAGCTCAGTATGAAAATCAGTAATCAATCTTTCTGGCAGCAGCGGAAAATCCCTAGTTACTCAGCTAAGTGTTTACATTGATGGCAGCTTGAAGTCCTGACATTGAGAGGTGCTGAACACATGCATTTTCCACTGCCTTTAATTAAAGCAGCAGTTACAGTCACACACTTGAAAAATCACGCTTTACATGACTTGCCCTTTCTGCACGCTAGCTGCAGTATCAAGAAATGAAATCAAGAAGCCCTGGCACTGAGAGCAGCAAGACAACGCACCCTCCTGCAAACAGAATCCGTCTTGTTTTCACTCAAAACAACATTTTTTTTTGGTTTTTATATGTATCACACCAATTCATGCACTTTCTAGCCTTTTTGTATTCAATCTATGTAAGAAAACTCTGAGTCTTAAAAAGAAAAATAGCTTGTTGGCTTTGGTCCAGTAAAAGTAGTGCTTGCACTAGGAAAAACAGATGTAGGGAAGGGTCAGGTCCCCAACTCTAGAAGGATTTCACCCTGCAACTAAGAAAGAGGGCATTCAAACAGAGAGAATTTTATTATGAAGAGCCAACACCATCTAGCTTCCTTTCAATTTTATTGCTTTTTTAACCCTTAATGTTATTTTCCCCCCTCCCCCCCATTTGAAGAGAAGCTGCATCTTAATTTACTTCAGGTTTTAAATCTTTAAAATAGAGGAAAGCAATTTCTCAGAATGCATCCAATTTAGCACTTGAAGAGAAATATGATTTGCTTTTGTTTGGAAATGTCTGTTGAGAGGCTTACACAGTCGTGAGATGCTGCACCACTTTGCTATCATTTTGTCTAGCTGTGGCAATAAAAGATAACATCACAAGGATTATGTGAAACACTTGAAACTCCAAAGCCCTGCATACATAAGTAAAGAGGAAGAGATTCAACACATAGTCAACTCCTCAAAGGCAAGAAAAATGGCAAAATACATTATTCCTGGTCTGGGCTTCTTGGTGTGGCATGACTATCAAAGTGATCCTTGGTAGATGTGGGTGTGCACAAAAATATGCACTCAGTATCATTCTTTTTTTTTAAAAAAAAAGCTGATTTTTATGTGTTTAAAATTTTGGTGCCAGTTTCTGAATAATTTCTAAAATGTTCCAGCTCTTCCCATTAGCCCTTTGAGAAAATCCTAAGTGAAAAATAAAGAGGCAAAAGATACTGAAAAAATATTTTTCCAAATATGTGCAACTGCAATCAAAAATATTTTTAGCCCCTGTAATGCTGCAAAGCCGACATTGTAAGTAGGACCATTCTTGAATTCACAGGTCTGGTGCACTAGGGACAGCAGCTGGAATTTGAAACACAGGAACTACAACCAGGTACGAGAGGCTAATTCCGTTTCTGCTGCATATTCGGCAGCAACACTTTTCAGCACACTTTTTCCAAAAGCAAATTTGGGATAGTGTTTAGGGCTTGTTTTTCCCTGGTGCGTCCAGTATAAACTGTAATGAATCCATCAGTACATTTCAGATAAGCCACCAAACATCATTTCCCAACTGCGCACAGCCTGAATGTGTCACTTAGGGTGTGCGAGGTTTCACCTCCCGTTACCTGTGCGCTGAAGTACAGAGCTCTGTCAGCCAGCACTCTCACAGCAAGCCGGAAGCCCAACTGTTGGCCGTTTTCACAAGGCAGGGTTTTGGGATCCCTGAAGTGTCCACACTGGATGCATGCAGAAGCTTACATGTTCAGACACCCACACGAAGTCTGCAAAGCAACTTCAGCACACCGACAGCCAGCACAAGCATTCACTGCACAGGGGCACATGCGAAGGAGAGCGTATGTCTGCCTGACCTCGCTGGGGAACTGCTCAGATTGTTTAGTTAAATGTAGATTATTTTTTTTCTCTTAAAAACTAACCTTCCTGTTTCTCTCCAACTTTTACCAGCTCGGATTCTTGACTGGGCTCGCTGATGCCATACACGTTAGCAGCTCGCACACGAAATTTGTACTCCCGGTCAGCCTGCAGGTCCTGCACGTTGAAAGAGGTGCTGCGGCAGGTCGTGAGATCTGTCCATTTGTTATCCGCCGAGTTCCAGATCTCCACAGTGTAGGACTGCACCGCGCTTCCACCGTCATAAGAGGAGCCGTACCACGAGAGAGTGAGGGAGGAACTCCGTATGTCTGATGCGCAAGGTGTTCCGGCAGGTGGGTCCGGTTTATCTGCAAAACCATATGCAAAGCTCATTCGGTGCAGTTGAGAGGGTAAGAGGTAGGACTTCCATTAGGGTATTACTGGCCCTGGCTAATGCTTTTTTCTTTCCATGTCATTGCTCTGCTTCAGAGGTTGGTACTACAGGGAGAAGGAACAACTGCAGCACAGACGCACCTGCATTAGCTGCCGTAGATACCAGTCCCACACGGGGCCCAGCATGGGCCGTTCAATTCCCTGGGGAGCTTGCTAAGCCGTGTTGAAGCCTAATGCCCTTCCCAGCTGTCATTACAGAAACTATGGAGACTAAAACCAGGCACAGCAAGTACTGAAATCAAACCTGCCACAACAGTGCAGACCACTCCCTGGTGAACTTCCTTAGAGGTTTACCCCTGAAACAGTCACCATAGCTGGGATGTTCTTTCTCCAGCTCCCTTCACCTGCTTCCGTACTTCAGGGCCACTATTAACCTTTCACAGCCTCAGAATGTGCCACTTACCCAACTATACCTGGGCAGCGGAGATACCAAACCCAGTCTGCTGGCACAGAAACACAGATCTTGAAGGGTGACAACTTTGTCTGCTCACAATTTAGTGAACAACTTCACCTATGTGCAGTTTTTGGAAGCCTAGTGCACTTTTTGGTAAAAAGGAATTAAACTTAGAATACATAATTTAAATATTGAGGGTTTTTAATTAGGAAGATAGAAACTTCTGGGTTTCCTCAGAGGCTTGCTCCCGCTGTCTGTATTTGCATGAATAGAGCCATTATCACCAGAACCTGGCATGCAGATGGCAAACACCTGACACAATTCAAACCCCTGGCTTTTTCAAAATCAATCTTAATGATTACACAGTTGTGGAAATGAATATTTTCCTAAGACAGAAAAATGCTGACTTTTTAAAAAAAATCTGATTTAAAAAATAATTATGGAAGTTAAGCACTTCAAAAGACTTTAAAGGGAACAATTATCTTCCTTGATAATAATTCTCTCAGACGTAATCTAGTAAAACCTACAAAATAATGATGATGTTGATCTGGATGAACTAGTGGCCAAAGGTTGAATGAGAAATCAAAGGCTGGGATAAAATGACAGAAGATGAAAAGAAAAAGATAGAAAGTGTGAGATGCTACAAGCAGTGGTTACACTGGACATGGACTGATAAAATCCTGCTCTATTTTGCTGGTTAAAACTGCTAATGGACTTTATCACTTTCTCCTTAAGAAAGGCAGAGCTGCAAAACCAGCCAAAAAATACCGCCGCTTTCTCAGCAATAAAAACATCAAAATGCTGGTGGAAAACCACAGTTGACTTTGATCAAAGCCTTACTGCGGAAGACTATATCGGTTATCCCTCCATACTCAAATTATCATTCCTAGGAAAATCACTGAGCAGACAGAAATAGCCACGGTTTGCCACAAACATGCCTTTAGTTGTTGGACAGAGGAGCTTCTCTGACTGCTGTGGATTTACTCACGGAGAGGGAAAACGGGGTAGGCTAAACTGATCAAGACAGTTAAAAATCAGTTCGCTATCTGGAAGAGTGCAAGTTCCGTTGACCAATGATTTCCCTGAAAGATCCATCTCCCCTCAGAAGTTAAACACATTAGAAGGTATACTGAAGTAGAACTTTTAAGTACAAGGGAGTAGACTTGGAGGGAGGAAGGGAGATGGGCACTAAGGGTTTGCCACTGCATTCCGCAGGAGAATGCCCAGGTGGTAGGAAAAAAGGCTGCCAGAATATAGCTTATCTTTATTCATCTGGGCAACACTTAAAACACCGTTCCGCTAGGAGTCATCATTTTACAGCACATCTCTTGTTAAACACGGGTATCAGAGACCAGATATTACAGAATCACAGAATCGCAGAAATTCTTAACCTCTGGAATGGCTTATTGCCCTGCTTAGTTGCCACATTTTACTCACCTAATTTTCTGGCAGGATAAATAAACACAAACATTAATTGATAGTGTAGATATCATGAACTGTATCAGAGAGGTTAAATGATTTGTCCAAGATCAGAGAGATTGTAGCAAAATAAGAACCGAATCTTGATCTCCTGGTGCCCGAACAGCAGCAGCCCTCTTCCCTGTACGAGTCCTGCCCAGTCTCCTCAGAGCTGCAAGAAGTGTGAATTCAACGCTCACGCTATTCACAGAACCAGAACCCTTGTACAATACTAGATCAGCTACCAGAGAGCTGGTTGGGTGGCACACATGGGTTGTATGATTTTAGTCAAACAGCAGCACTAGGCATCTTCTTTTCACTACAACGTATCCATGCAGACCTTGCAGGGAATGATGCTACCTCTGTTCTCTTCAGAATCTGTACAAAAGAAGAATATTCAGCTGTGTCTTGTCCTCCTATATAATCATCATGGCATCATCTCAAGATACAGATAGGAGAACTTGGATAAGTAACAGCTGACTTGTCCCAGATCCAAACAGAACAGAGCAGTTGCTGATAGCAAGGGGAAAATACTTTGAAGAAAAAGCTAAGCCAGTAGTCTGTCCAGGCATCTGTTCAGGTTTGTCAAAGTAGTGCAGATTCTCTGACATCTGTTACGCACACAGCTCAATGTGGACGGTATGTGTTTATTTAGAAAAAAAAAAAAGGAGAAGAAAGTTAGCTTGCTCTAATGCTTTGCACTGAATTTTACATTGAAGGAGGAAAGAACGCGTATGCTTCAGCCGAGCACAGTAGCCTGCTTCCCATGCAGGACATGAAAATACAGTCTCTTTTTCTGACTTCCAGCACATTTCTGTTTCCACATGAAACTCTGGGCATGATTTCTCAGGTCCCTAGGCCACAGTTACCTCAGTGACCTCTTTTCCTTGACTCACCTAGATCACTGCAGTCCATTTGGCCAGCACAGTTTACAGAAGCAATGCTTGGGTATGCGAGCACCAGAGGGAAAATGTTCATGGCCAAGGGGGCATCAGTGCTAAAGAAAATGCTACGTGGCTTTAGTCTAATTTCTGCCAGCCCTGGGAATATTTCTGCTTTCCTAGTGAATTTTTCCCAGCAGGCAAAGATGAAAACCTGCAACTTTGGCTGGACTCACTTGAGCCAGAAAGACGCACGTTTATGTTCAAAGTCTACCACATGCTGCTGCTTGCAAATCTGTTCAGTGTATAAATACTGGGGTAGTAGCTGCTGTGGGAGATCATAAACAAGAACGAAAGCCTAATCTTTGCTCTTTCTTAGTATGACAGATGTATATGCACCATTTTACCATGCTTAAAAATTATTCGGTATCAAACTGGATGGTATTCTACAGCTCGGCACATTCAGAGAATTTGCAGATGGTCTCTCATGTGTCTGTGTTGTTTCTCAACAGTTTATTCTATGGGGATTTTAAAGGTTACCCTTTATTCATCTGTCTGTATTGAAAGCTAGGATATTTTGCCAAACTGCATTCCCTTCTGAAATCTGAAATCTCTATCAGTAAAATTAACTGCTTCCAATAAAAACATCCAGTGGGTTGAGGATGGGTTTGGAAGTAAAGCACCATTCTCTCTTTCATCCTTGTGTTTTAGTGTTTAGTATACCATTGAAGTCCTTGAGCTGCCCATCTTCAACATTTCATTTGCATGTCATGTGCAGTCTTTTACATGCATAAACATACTTTATACTCAGGCTTATATTATGAGGGTCTTACCCAGGCTTCATTGGACTACAATTTTGTTCTCCCTGTTCTGGACCAAACCGTAGCCACAAGCCAACATGTGAACTAGAAGGAAGAGAGTGTATCCAAAAATACACTGCTCCTTGTGAACATTACTATAGGGGAAGCAAGTAATTTAAAATATCAAGCTCTAACTTCAGTTTCACTATTATATGCAAAAAAAAGAAAATATACATATCGTCTGCCATAAGATGTCTTAACTAAATGAAACTAGGGGTACTCCAGCCTTGGCTAACCTCCAGCATGCATATAACATCAAAATCCAGTCTTAGCTATGCTTTATGATGTTCTAGATTGTCACAGTCAAATTGGCTGTATCCACACAGTCCTGTTGAACTTGGTCAGAATTCTACAAACTTCACTCCCTTTGTAATAGATAGTACTTACACCTCTCTTACTAGGATGCAGGAACACATCATTTGCCTAACAGTATGACTGCAGAGGCTAACAAGACAGTTGAAGGCTGGACAGTTAAATGCTAAGGGGGACTCCAGCACAAAGCTCCCCACGTAATCTCCTCAGGAATATCAGTAGGGCTGCCCCGAGATGGCTCCCAAAGCCCAGTGGCAGGCAAAGGAGGTGGACCAGCAGCTAATTTGGCCTTAAGCCTGCTTCAGGGACTGTTCTCCACAGCAGCATAGAGACTGCATAAAGTCACGGACACCAGTGGCACAGAGGCAGTAGCAGTAGCAACTCATACGTCCTATACGCCACGCACAGGGAGTAAGAGGGGAGTGGAGGTCATGTAAAAGAAGGCTCTACTGCCTGCTTCCCTTTGTGCTCCAGCAAACTAGGCACAGATTAAAAAAACACCCTACTTCCCAACAAAGGGAGGTGTAATTTACCACTACCCCAGAGCGAGAAGGTCAGATACCAGTTTATTCTTTGTGGCATGCTGTCCTTAGGTCATGAGCTGGCCTGCCATGAAATGTATAAGCTACATTTAAGACCAAACCAGGTTTGAATCATACACTTCTTATTTACTCCCAAATGGAATTCAGCTGCACTCCTTCCTCGGACAGATTCTCAGAAATATTGTGGTAAACAGGTTCTGATATACAGCCTGGAGTAACCTTTAATTAATTTGTATTTGTACACTCTGAGAAGCATAAAGCATAAGCATGCTCAGTCTTTAAATCATTGCTATTTGTGAAATAAATTTGACTTGAGGTCCTTGCTGTTTTTTCTGTGGTCTGTAACCCAAAATTCCTCCCGATAAGGAAAGGGACTTTCTCTCTTTCTGCGTAGGCGGCGAACCCACACCTCATACAGGACACCCACATAACACGAATTCGCGCTATCCCGATCTCACTGCCTTCTCCACATGGCTCAGCTTACAGAGCCTGCAGAACACAAGCACCATTCCAGGAGACCAAAAAAGGCAGCAATCCCCTTATCTAACTCTGAGCGCAGGGAAATGGAAATTGTTCTGCTACTTGATGGGAGGGTCAGGCTGAGCCAAAGCCGGGCGGCAGGGCTTGCTGCACATTCAGAGCTTGCAGGGCTCTGACTGGCCTCTAAGCAGCAATACTGTTCCAGTAGGAAATCTCTGAAAATAGAGGATAGTATAACCACAGCCTCTGAAAAAAGTTACTTTTCTTTTACGAACAGAGACAGCACTGAAGCAATGTCTCTGAGGTAGTTTTCTTCATCTGTTCTCAAGATTGGTTTGGTTTCTTTCTAAATCCAGTTATCATATTACTGTGTAATACTATTATTAGCTATTGTGATATTTGTCTGGCAGATAAAGAACAGACAAAAAGAAACAATTTAATTCCATTCCACAAGCTGTTTAGCCAGAGAAGGTATTTAATATGCTGCAAAAGCCAGTTGAACACTGTCCATGCCGACAGCACTGGCAAAGCCTTCATTTGAAATTCATCAGCAGGAGAAAAGCGAAACCATAAAAGGTCATAACTGAACTCCACATTATTGCTGACAGGGCTCGAGGTCATGGCAGACCTCTCTGCTTTGCTAGGAAAACTATGCCCTGCAGCTTTTTTTCCAAGAGAGAGGAGTGCTCTAAGCAGAGATATTATTACCCCGTAACACCCCGCAACACCCTTCTGGATGTTAGCGTACCGCAGGTTTAGCGTAAAATTAAGCTAGACAAGAATGCCAGTGTTCTCCCACAAAACAACACAAGAGAAGCTGAAATGAACAGAAATTTTCTCCTAATGAAGCAGCCTCCCCAGCAGTGCTGAGGACCACAAGGACAAGGTTCATTAGCTCATTCCCCCCTACCCCGTAATACCTGTTACAGATGGCTGCTAGCCCCCCCCAAGTGTGATCCCTCATCATATTGCCTCTCCCAACAACTCCGACATAAAACTAAGTTATTTAAAAACTGCCCTTTTGAGACCTGTGGATAAAGTATCTCGCAAATATTGGAGGCCCAGAGCACGGCTTCGTGGTGGTGGTCCCACTTTGCCAGTTGGGGTAACCGAGGCATAAAAGAGTAAAATGACCTTGACCAAGGACACGCAGGAGGATGGAGCTGGGAACAAAACCAGAGCTCACCACTCCCACGCAAATGCCCTCAGCACAAGAACATCTCCTTCTGCCATAGGGCTAATGGAACAAACAAACATACAAGGCATTCTCAGGAGCCCTTTCACTAAACCATCTGCTCCTGTGCCCGAGTCAAGCAAGCCGTTCAGACTGCTCATGTGCTACATGTTAGGCATCTGGTTTGATAACAGATAGAATCACAGCTCTGATACCTGGCCACTGAAAGGCAGAATAAACTTCAGGACTTTTCCCAGTAAGACTATCAGCAGATCCTAAGTCTCCACCGAGGTGAGTTAGGGTCCTAGGAATCCCATGCTGATGTACAGGAGTCATGATGAATGATTTCTTACTAAGACATCACTAGCATTTAACAGCAGGTAAAATACAGGAATTTTGTTGTGAGAAATACTGTCATGATATTGTCTTTTCTTCGTCAGGAGAGAGGTGAAGGCAAGTATCAGGAAAAATAACTAAACAGGGAGCTCTACTGGAATTTCTCCTAATAGAAATTACACTGAAACTAACTGGCCCTTAAAAAAAATTTGGATCAGTGTACCAGCACTGGTGCACAGGGCAGCGTGAGCTGTTTTTCCTCTGTACATTGTTATCTTGCTGTGAAATTTTAGTTGTGATACAGCTGCAGAGTTTTGCCACCAAGTATTAGTGGGGAGGCTGACAGTGGAAGTTACAACACTGCTGAACTACAACAGCAGCAGCAATAACAGAAGAGATCTCTCCTTCGCCATCAGTCTCGTTGTCCTTTAACCATAAAACCCATGACAAAAGTCCTTCAGCAGTCCAGAGGAATGTAAAAGTCTAAAGGTTAGAGACTGAGTCCACCCACATATTCTTAGCAAATGCACTGCATTCTCAACCCTAACCGTAAACAGGCAATCACATGGATACTGCAAGATGCAATCTGATGCTTCCCAAAAGAAGATGAAGTTTCAGAAGCATTCATGTTAGCACATCTGAGCTGCAGCATTCTCTGCAGAAGTATCTGTGCTTCAGTCTCTGCTTACAGATGTCTGCACTCGCTTTTGCAGAGAGAGCACGCAGTTTCTGACCACCGCTGGATCCACTCAGCCTGAGCAGCTAGCACTGAGCCAGACTTCTCAGGCACTCTCAAAAAATGCTGACAGTGCCACCGTGAACTGCTGGTTCCACTACCACGTTTCCTTAGAACGGACTATCAGGGCAAAGAACCAATGCTAATACAGCATGTATATATGTCCCTTGTGGAACCAGGACCAAGGCCCTCATATAAACAATTAATAATCCTACCATTATATGCAATGACTGTTGAAGTTTGTGATGATCAGAACTTGTTCTCAAGCTAAACTTGCATTTTCTCATTTTTGTCTGGTAAGTCTCTGCCCACACATTCTGCTAAAGGCATAGAAGTAAGAGTTTCCTCACAGGACGTAACTTCTCTGTCCCAGCTCAGGTATGGAATCATCACCTTACACAGAGGAGCAGGTACTAGTGAATTCATATCATACTACTCGCACGCCTGTGTGCAACATGCTTATATATGTGTCCTGAAGCACTTGGTCTGCCACTTGCCAACAGTGCATGAGGATGCAGTACACAGTATGTCACAAATGCTTAGAATAATAAAACCACCACAACAATTATCCTTAGGTCTCTCAGGCTACAATGATATTGCTCTTCTTCTTCTGCATGTATCTACCATATAGCTCACCGATCACCGTGACTTTTTTTTTTTTAAATATACAATACCACACCAAGGACAGTACAAAACTAAAGGATTTATAAAAGACAAACAAGGTGATCAAAATCAGCCCTCAAGTAGGTAGTACATGTGTCTTTATTTCTGTATTAAAAAAAAAAAACCTTACGTAAAAGATATCATTAATATCCAAAGTATTCACCAAACACTGATCACCAGAAAACCCTTATATGCTAGGCATAGAAACATGGAGCAATTTGCCCAAAATCATGAAGGAAGCTTGTGTGATAGCTGCAGAACAGACTACTTCTCTAGTGCCAAATTCTCCTTGCTGGATACTCGTTACTCTTTACTCTTTCTCATAGTACCCAGCTTTAGCCAGGATGAACACCAAGTTCCTTTTTCAGAAGTGGTAACAGATTGGAGTATTCCTGTCACGTAGCTAAAATGTTTGGAACCATAAATTTGATAAATTTACCCATATATATCCAATAAATGGCATGAAAGGAATGAATATTCCTTGCTATCACTGTAGAGTGAGGGCTCTACCTTGCCTAAATCAGTCCTGTCTTACACTAAGCTCATCACTGGCTCATTTAATATAGCTTTGGCAACAGAAGTCCACTTTAATCTGGCACAGTGTCTGCTGTAAATCATTAGCTCAGTCCCTCATGAGGCCCTTTTGGTTTTGGAGAAGAAACGTTGCAAAATCTCCCTAGAGAGATCACTTAGCTAATGAATTTGCTTACTTGAGCTAATCATAACAATAGTGAAGAGCTCAACATGGACATTTTGGGACCAGTCAACTCTTTAAAAGAAGAGATTGCTTAACTTGGATGTCTCACTTCTGCAGGTCTCCCAGTATTCCTAGTGCTTATACAGACACAAAGGTACACAATGAATCCATGTCCAACTCAAGGCCCAGTCCTTGCACCTCAGTGTGTGTACTTACCCCCACCCCGCGCTGCCTATCAATTAACAAGTCTCCTCTAACTTGACTACCTAGCTGTGCCTCTGGTGTGTGGACTGCAAACAGCTCACACTGGAGGCTGAGTGGAATGGACATCTTGTTCATTGATATTCATTGAAATCGTAAAGGAAAAAAAACGATCCTTAGAATAATGTTGGTTTCTTTCAAGAGCATCTTCTCCCATGGCCCAAATGGCACTGACAACAGTGAAGTCTTAAGACTTTAGGAGTCAAATTCAAAGAAATATAGGGTAGATTTTTTCCTTAAAAGTCATTATTAAAAATAATTTATAATAATCATACTCAGCTATAGTTTACAGTCTAAGATCCAGGGTTTAAATCATAGCAGGATAATTTGTGATTTGAATCCTAGAAGATAACTCAGTCCTTTGTTCTCTGGTTGGAGGTCAGTCAATAATGTTATTTTTTATGAAGAAAGGTTTTCAACAACTGAAAGCTTAAAACCAAGATCCAGGATGGTCCAGGACCTCCTGAGGAATGTCTTTAGACTTTCGGCTCAAAGCAGGATCAGCTGTAAGGTCAGACCAGATCGTACAGATGCTTATCCAGTCTGAACTTGAATACCTCCAGGAATGGAGACTGTACAACTTTTCTGGGCAACTTGCTCCCTGGCATGTGTTACAGTCCAAATTTAATTTGGGAAATACTTATTGGAGTCTTTCACATGAGAATCTTGCCCATCAGCGTGAAGACTTTGAAATTCATATGGTTGTAAGAAGTAATAGTAAAAGAAATATTTATTTCCTTATTCATGTCAGTTTGTATTTAAAAAAAATGTCTTTGATTTGCTACAATTCAGAACAGACAAGCCTGTTAGCTAGCCCTTGAGAAACAGCTCTAGATCAGCTCAGACACACTCCTCCAGAGAACAAATGTTCTCTATTTGAAGTTCCCTCAATACATTGGAGAGTCAGTTGTGGACTGGGGTCAGTCAGCAGTGTTTTGAGCAAACAGCATACACATAGATGTGCCTTTTATCGGTAAACCTCTATGGAGGAAGCTCACACCGGGTTTAGAGCGCTATTATAAACAGCTGAGGCAAGCAGAGCTGATCTCTAGCACCAGGGCTTTCTCCACAAATGCTTGTTATGAATGTGGGGCCAGGGCAGGGAGGGCAACTTTCTTCCCAATGCTTTGAATGGAGCAGAGAGAGCAGACAGATGAGAATTAAGGACTGAGAATTTAAGATGAGCTTTAGTAGACTAAGAAGTCTCACACTTTGTGTATTCAGAGAAGCAGAACTTCCCTGTTTTGACTGGAGCAGGCACTGGAGAAAAGTACCTTCCAAATTTCATGAATATTTAACAATTTTAAAGGTGCACACAAGGTGAAGGATTTTTTTCTCAGCAGTGAAATTCTAACCCACTCCCTAGAAGGAAGACATTTTTGCTCCCTTTTCCCACATTTTTGAGTACCCGGATGGAAGAATCTGGCCTTAAAATGCCTGTGTAGCAAACAAGGAATCTTGAGGCTTTGTCATGCCTTTGGCAGTGCTGACATCAGCGAGATGTCTCACTGAAGAGCTTGGCAATTTTACAAGAGGGAATTTATTCTTTTCTGTTGGAAACAGATAGCTTGTCATCAGCCAAAATACATGGCAAAGTCCAGCACATTGTAAGGATTCTTCACCCAACTCTCCCAAACGCATCTCTGGGAATCCCACTGTTCTCTGGCACATTTCTTATGGAAGAGCAAAGCAGGAGGCTGAGATGTAGCTTTATAAGGTTATAGAATTCAAAGACTTTCAAACCAATTAACTCCAAAGGATATAAAACAGTGACTTATATAATAATGAGTCAAGGCTCACATAGTGACAAGGTAATAGGGATTGTCTGCCTAGTTCAGCTAAAAAAAGTCCATCTTGCCCAACAACCTGCTACAGTCAGCAGCCCACAGCGGTCACCCAGGAAAGAGTGAAAAAAGTAAAGAGCAATTAATCTACAAAAGCTGTAGCCAGAACAATGTATATGATGATTGTTTGAGGAGCAATTTTTCATGGTTTTAATTTTTAACCTAGCTATACTTGTACAACTTGTACAACCCACTGTTGGAAGGAGTAGTACAGGAAGGAGTAGTACAATTTATCTATGCATCAGGTGAAAAATACTTATTCTATTTTCTCCTATTCCTGAATTCTCTGGCATGGTGCTGGAACCTACTTGGTATTTATACTCATTCATTCAGTTACCTTTTAACTGCAACAAAAGCCACACACGCAATGAAAGAAATTAATTTAAATAATCAGGAGGCCTCTATTGACAACACGTAGAGCAGTCTGCAGCTGAGGCACGTTCACTCTTTAGTGGTGGACATTGTACTTGAAAGTGAGTCTACTCATTAAACTTTGTGTGCTATTCACTGGATTGCCAGAATGAATTTCCAGCCCAATTTGGGTTAATAGTACTTTGCCATTGATTTCATTGGAGTCAGATTTTCATCTTTGGCCTTTATACCCACATTTCTTTACTCGCTCACGAACCCCCCAATCTGTTAGGACAGCTGAGCCAATGCAGTTGTGAGTGTGCATTTAGAACGCAGCCTTGCTAGTTGGACTAGAAGTCATCCAGATGCCTGGGCAAGCTCTGCCCTCCCCGGCCTTGTGTCAAGCCCCTCTGCATGCCATAGATAACAGAGTCTAGAAACAGACTCATCCCGAAGGCTGTTTTTGCCAAATCACCCTCTTTGCTTGCGGAATTTCACTGGATTTCCCTGGAAACCATTTGCTTCCTATCCACACCAAAGTGGGTTCATTAACCCTTTTGGAGCTAGATGTCACAGTGCGCTGGTTTGGCTGGAGTAGAATTAATTTTCTTCATAGGAGCTAGCATGGGCCTGTTTTGAATTTGTGCTGAAAACAGTGCTGATAATCTAGAGATGCTTTTGTTACTGCTGAGCAGTGCGTACACAGAGCCAAGGCCTTTCAAACCATCCCACCAGTGAGTAGCTGGGGGTGCACAAGGAGTTGGGAGGGGACACAGCAGGACAGCTGACCCCACCTGACCTAAGGGATATCCCATACCACATGACGTCATGCTCAGCACATAAAGCTGGGGGAAGAAGGAGGAAGGCAAAGGGAACATTCGGAGTGATGGTATTTGTCTTCCTAAGTAACTGTTAGACGTGACGGAGCCCTGCTTTCCTGGAGATGGCTGAGCACCTGCCTGCTGATGGGAAGTGATGAATGAATTCCTTGGTTTGCTTTGCTTGTGTGTGCAGCTTTTGCTTTGCCTGTTAAACTGTCTTTATCTCAACCCATGAGTTTCCTCACTTTTCTGATCCTGCCAGGAGGGAGTGAGTGAGCGGCTGCGTGGTGTTTAGTCGCTGGCTGGCGTTGAACCACGACAGTCCTTTTGACACCTAACGTGGGACTCGAAGGGTTCGAGAAAACAACAGATTTTATTGGAATGTTCTAGATGAAATTTATAGCTGTTATTGCTGTTTAGCTATTAATTGGCAGGTTCCTTGCTTGCCATAGGGCTTGCTTGTCTTACTGTGTATTGGGTTCTAGTGTTCATTAGTGGCTGCTTTTTGCTTTCGCTGCTTGCTGTACTGCTTATCATCTAGATTTTGTCTGATACTCAAGGTAACTGGTATAGATTTACGCTGCAGTTCTATCTGCAAACATACTGCAACTGTCCACCAGCCTACGACCATCTGCAGCTGTCTACATCCTGCTGCAACAAACTTGATGGCCTGAAGGTGTTATCTGGCAAGGCTCTTTGAAGCTTTGAAATACATGTGTGTAAAAGCCCGTATACGAAGGGCTCCATATTCAAACCAGACTGCCTTTATTCGCTGCTTTCTGTCACTACAAAACAGTAGACAATGGTAGGAATTTCGATTAAAAGGGTAAAATCTCCCTTGCCCAAGCAACAGGATGTTTTCAAATTTATAGTCTAATAGAAACCACCTCAATCCTTCTTGAACTAACAGTTTTAAAATTTGCAATCTAGCAAACATCTGGATGCTGCAAACATTAAATGGGAAGAAGTGATATCTAAACAAAAATGGAGACATGATCTGGGGTTTTTTTGTGTGTTTTTTTTTGAAGTCTGAGCTATTTTATACCTCCATCTGTAATTAGTAATTTTTCAAAATAAAACACAGTATAGCCCTACTGAACTTGCTTACAGTCCTTATTACAATGTCACTGTCCAGTCCAGATGTTTTTTAAAGTACTGTTTTTTCATTTCAGTCTTCTTATCTGATTATTTTATTTAATTTTTTGCTCATCGTCATATATAAAGCAAATGTAGAGTGATGTCTGAAGAATGAGTATATATCTAAAACATCATTATGGACTCACCAACAACTGTAAGGTTGACTTGTGCTTGTCTGCTGCCAAGTTTGTTCTCTACGACTAGGGTGTAACATCCACAGTGTTCCTGCTTTGTTGATGATATTGTTAGCTTGCTGCTGTTTTCAGCATTCTCAATTTTAATATGGTCATTTTCTTCAATCTGCCAAAATCAAAAGGAAAAAAAAGAGTTTTGTGGGATAGGTGTCTTCATATCTGAAAGAGCTCAAATTACAATACAAGAGGATGATATTGAGTGTTATCTGCAGATAACTATTACAGCAGTGAATATACACAACCATCTAGAGATGAAGCGAAACATTATAATGGCTCGAGTCCTGCAAAGGCAACAGGGAGCATTGGTGTTGGTGGGGCTCCACTAAGGAACAGGAGTTTTAACTCCTCTTTGACAGGCTGAAAACGCAAACTGTGCAATTGGCAAAAGAACAAAGTCTGATCTCACATATCTGACAGAGACCGCAGTGGAACAAGAGTTTAGCTCTAAATACCCTAATTCATTTGCCATTCCCCTTTAGAGGCCCAATGTGCAACTCATCCATAGCTGTGACTTTTACCCTCTCATCTTAGCAAGCCTCATTCTGTACCTCTACATAAATCAGGCTAACAGTTTGGTGGGCTTGAACATTTGGCAATGATGATGCCTGAAATGGAGACGTAATGCTACAGCTGTGCAGAGAGACATGCGAAGAGCAGATTTTTATTTTTGGAAGAGGCAAAAATGAAAATCTCAGCTGAATACCATAGGCATATTATGAACTAGTTTTTAATTGAAACAAAAGTATCACAGCATAAATGGCCAAGGAGACTTAGATTTTAATCAGTATTAGCTTGAGACATGACAGATTATTGAAAAACCTCATAATGCCACACTGCAATTATAGAAGCTGTACACTGTGTTCTTATGAAACAGACAACATAATGTCAATGCCCTTCTTCCTCCCACCACTTCCTTCTTAGATAAGTGACTCTTCCAACTCATTCTCAGAATTTCATTAAAAATGAAGGCTATTTAGTTTGCCTTATCTTGTGTCATATATTCAGAGAGTAAGAAAATGCAGGACTAAGAGCAAGACTTTCCCTGTCTTCTTCTCAACTGAGATAGAACATGTGCATTGCTTTATGCCCAAAAGTAACCTGAGAAAGATCCTGCTACAATAATTCAAACAGAAATTTAATAAATGGGATTATGTAGGATTACAGTTTAAATTATACTGAAAGTTGTCTCTGTGTCCATCCCCCCCTACTTTGTTCTTCTAAGATTCTACACAGGCTGATGCATTTTGCTTCATTAGAATTAGTCAAAAGACAATAGTAATAAAAAAAAATAGGTCTTGTAGAACTAGATCTGCATTATGCAGAGAAAGCCCTGAAAGGCTGCTCAGTGGCTTGCAATGGTTGTGGGGAACAGGAAGCTGGATGCCTGTGTTCCCAAAAGAGAGTCACTGGTCCTAGTTAAGAAGCTCCAACAATTGGCAATGTCAAACGATGGACTTTGTTACTCAGCTGACCATAGAAGAGGCTTTCAAAGGCTTTCCCAGTGTTTTAGCTAAGAACAGTTCCAGCATCCCTCCGCCAAACTGCCATCATGTACAGCAGCCAGGGCCACAATTTTGTGGCATTCCCTTTCTCCAAGCAAAAGGCGTTTGTCCAGAATATACCTGTGAGAGGCCACTGTGGCTCTCTTGAACCTCAGGGAGCATTAAGGAGGGAACATGGAGAGGCCAAGTCCCTCCTGCATGCTGCAGCACACAGTGGCAGGGCTGAAATCACAACTCACTGCTCACTGGCTCTGCTGAAATAACTACTACAAGTAACCTGCAGTGTAATTGTAAGAAAGCTTGGGTGATTGTCACTTTTAGGGACTGAAACAGAGTTGAAATTAGCCACACTTACCGAAGAGGAGGAAACCCAAGAATAAAACAATATGTGGTGAAGTAAAAGTGAAAAAGAAAGCAAAATATCAGTGCAGCACAGCACATAGTAATTGGCTCCCCATTTAATTTAATAAATTAAAGACTGCTGCACTCACTTGTCCTCCTGTGGTGTTTATTAATCTTCCTGAAGTTTTTTCTTTTCTACACCATTCACCTGCCTTAATGACCCATTAAAAATTTTGTTATCTTAAGATATGATTTTGCAAAACTTTAATTGTCTCACAGTCAATAACAAAAGAAGAGAGCATAAACATGGTAAAAATACGATTTGACAAAGGAAAAAAGAATCATTAGAATATGAGAATATGGATCTCATATAGGTATTATGAGCTGCAGGTCTCTGTTATCACATAGATTTTCTATATAACAATGACCTCAAAACCTATGTGAACAGGATCGTTGTATTCAACAATGAACTCAGGATTCTGCACAAGCCAGAAACTCACTTATGAGGGGTACATTTTACCCATGTGTTAAGACAGAGCACAAAAAACCAGGCTATTAAATGTCACTGGAGCTGCTGAGGGCTATTTTTGTAGAAATGTGTAGGCTACTTTTTAACTCCGGTCTGGAAAGTAAAGAATGTTAAGAAAATATAGGAGTTCAGGAAAAAAAAACCACAACACCCTTTCATCTAAAGTAAGAGGTTATTTGGGGTTAGCAAAGATGGACTCTGGAATGCCCTTTGCACTAGCAAACAGTTTTTAATTCTTTCAATTAAATGCTGACACATCTGGATTTAGAGTCTAAACTTCCTTGTAGAAGATGTTTTTATTTATATTCTATGGAGTGCATGAGTTCAGAATTAAACAAACAGAATAGTGGCTACAGTACATATTTATATTTCCTCTATCCTAACATGACACTTCATCTTCCAGTTTGTATTTGCACATTGGGTTATTTGATTTCAAGTGTTTTTCTTATGTGCTAAAGCAACGCTCTTTAGAAACTGCCCCTGTGGACACAAGTGATACAGTTCAAGGAAATCAATTCAAGTAGAAGGAACTTCAAACCTGGGGGGAGGGTAGTCATGGCAGCATAATTGCTGTTGTGCCTTGCATAGTGATGTTTGTGTTGAGAAACACTTCACTCAAACTTTTTATATGGAATTTTGCCCCCTACCCTGACGTAACTTTAGATCAATCATCAATGCAGTTACTTTTGAAGGAAACATTTCCTGTTTCAGGAATGTCTTTCAGATACCCATATCTTTTGCATCATCTGTCCTTTAATTGAATAGAATAGAATAGAATAGAATAGAACAGAATCATTAAGGTTGGAAGTGACCTCAAGGATCATCTAGTCCAACCATCCCCCCACCACCTATTACCCACTAAACCACGTCCCTAAGTACCATATCTAACCTTTCCTTAAACACCCTCAGGGACGGTGACTCCACCACCTCCCTGGGCAACCCGTTCCAATGCCCGACCACCCTTTCCGAGAAAAACCTTCTCCTCATCTCCAACCTGAACCTTCCCTGGCGCAACTTGCAGCCATTTCCCCTTGTCCTGTCACTAGTTATCTGCGAGAAGAGGCCAACCCCCAGCTCACCACAACTCCCTTTCAGGTAGTTGTAGAGGGCAATAAGGTCTGCCCTGAGCCTCCTCTTCTCCAGACTAAACAAGCCCAGTTCCTTCAGCCGCTCCTCATAAGACCTGTGCTCCAGCCCCTTCACCAGTTTCGTTGCCCTTCTCTGGACACGCTCCAGGGCTTCGATATCTTTCTTGTGGTGAGGGGCCCAAAACTGGACACAGTACTCGAGGTGCGGCCTCACCAGGGCTGAGTACAGGGGGACAATCACCTCCCTGCTCCTGCTGGCTACACTATTCCTGATACAGGCCAGGATGCCGTTGGCCTTCTTGGCCACCTGGGCACACTGCCGGCTCATGTCCAGGCGAGCATCAATCAGCACTCCCAGGTCCTTTTCCTCTACACAGCTTTCCAGCCACCCCGCTCCCAGCCTGTAGCGCTGCCTGGGGTTGTTGTGGCCAAAGTGCAGGACCCGGCACTTTGCCACATTAAACCTCATCCCGTTGGCCTCTGCCCAGCGATCCAACCTGTCCAGGTCCCTCTGCAGAGCCATCCTACCCTCCGGCAGATCGACACTTCCCCCCAACTTGGTGTTGTCTGCAAACTTACTGAGGGTGCACTCAATTCCCTCATCTAAATCATCAACAAAGATGTTGAACAGGATGTTCAACAATGTTGCATGGTCTAAGGCTTTTCTCAAAGGAACAGTCATTTGTTGTATGGGAGGGACAGCAGCAACTTGTTTAAACCGTAGCAAGAAAGATTTGGGTTTGGCATTACAAAAAAATATCTAACACTATGGATATTTAAGCACTGCAGTCGGTTGCTCATGGAGGTTGTGAAATCTTCATCATTCGAATGTTTTCAGCAGAGATGAGAAAAACATTGTCAAGAGTGACATGGACTTTGCCAGTTCCTAGAGAAGTGAGATGGATGAGATGGGTTGCTGGTGTTCCTTTCCAGCTCTATTTCTGCAATGATTGTTAAAACAGATCAGAAAACAATTTACCTGCTTACGGAATTTCATCCAGGTGCAAGTTATGGGGGCTGTTCCTACCACCTTGGCAAACAGTTCCACTGATTCACCCGCACGGACTTTTCTGTCTTCTGGGAACTGAGTAATCTGAGGAGGAGTAGCTGATAAAAAAAAGTAAAATCTCTCTTTAGGTGACCATTCTATTTTTCTTAAAATTCAAACCACACACATCTCTAAGCTCAACAGCTTCAGAGCAGCATCTGAAATACTGTTTGGCAGTTATCTGTCACTTGCAGTGAAACAATCCTGTAGACATTGTTAATTCTACTGTAGTGAAGCAATAACAATCTGCCCATCAGAAGTTTGCTTGTGCAAGACCAAGGCACAGAAATCCAAAGGCCAAACTGTTAAGACCAATTCCAAATAAATACCTTATGAAATTTTGTGTTGGGTTTTTCAGAAAAAAATCTTTTTAATTTTGCACTTTGTATTTTTGAAGAATGGCTCCGGCTAACTTCCTGTCAATTCACATGCTGAGGGCGTTTGCAAACCTGCTCCCTAGTGTCATCGGCAGCTTTCAGAGAATTCAAGACTCATCACCTGCCTATGAAGATTCTGGCTTCAGTAGCCAGGTAAACATCACGTGGGACATCTATTAGAGAGACAAGGACAGAAATCGAGGTCTTTCTGCATCACATTCAATTTTCCCGTGAGCAATGACAGATCCTTTTGTTTGTGTAGTACAGTGCTCCTTTTAAATCTTGCAGTCCCATTCCTATTCCTCCTGAATTTTCTGAATCAGGTATTTCTCCTCCTCTTCCCTCTCACTGCCTATCAATAGATGGCTGAACATCTCTTTGGCTAATAGTGCTGCTTCCTGACTCTCGGCTCTGATGCTGAGTGTGCCAGACCCCTGGTAGCTGCTAGGAACAGATGTCAGAAATACCACAGCCTGGACAACTCTAGGGTGAAACCTGCTCAGTTGCTTTACAAGAGCAGCACAATAAAAAATATTTGGAGGAGTGGGAGAGTAGGAGGGGATTTCAGCGGGGAGGGGGGCAGATTTGAGGACATACTGACAGAAACGGTAACAACCATTCCCTAACAATAGAATGACCTCACTGCCAAATGTAACAGTCCTCTCCAAAGCACAGGGCTACTGGGCATAAAAAAAGTGCTTTCTTTTTCTTTTCAATGTAATTAAAACAAAGTAGGTTTTTTTCTCCCTCTAGACTTGTGCTTCAAAAAGTGTTTTTGTTTTGAAAATATCTGAAGGAAACTAGGCTGAGGCACACATCTGGCAAAGAAAACAGCTTGAACAGTTGAAAGTCTGACTGTTCTAAGACAGCAAAAGCAGGTCGCTATAAAGGAACATGCTGGGTAACTTTAAATATAGATAGCTAGGAGGGTCCAAACACATGAACAGGTTTCCATAATGCCAGTTATGAGAAAACACCGAATCTATCAACTCCTCTGTGGTAGGCATTCATGCAGAGATGATACTCTGTGGTACATAGAAGAATCTCTTTCACTGAAGGCTAAGGTGTGTTGTTACACCATTTGTTGCTCTTGCTATAGTTTATTTGACTTTTTTGCATGCTCATAATTAAGTCGTAGCGCAATGTAACCTTGGGAATGAATTTGAAAAATGGATTTTTCTTTCCAGTTTTTTCCTCATAGAACTTCATACTCACCGTTTAATCACATATGCAAACACAATTAGAAGGCAAACAGCTGTACTTAGAAATGTGTTGTCTGTTCTTTAACACTGGTTTCTTATTTATTTGTACAGGATGACACAGGAAACAAATTACCTGCTTTTGGAGGAGTCTTTGGAGCTGGTTTCTTCTTCACTGTTGCTTCACCTAGTTGAAAAGAGAAAAAGAAGTTAATTCAAAGGTGAGCTTTGCAAGGTACCAGCTTAACTGCAAAGCTCACATCTGTAGTGATGGTTTATGCAGCTGAAAATCTAGTATGTTCTTTCAGCATATTAACCTCAAGAATTAAGCATACTTTTTAAAAACACTTTGATTATCCTGAATGATCCTCAGAATAGTCACAATTGAAGCTGGAACTTTAAAAAGAATCAAAGCAATCTGCTACACATCTCCCATACTCTTTCATGCTCTGTTCCTTATAGCAGTTTAACTGGGGTGAAAACACCTGACCAAGATCTGTCTCGTGCTGAATTTCTGCTCAGATTTCCAGGATAATCAGTGCTGAATGAGGTCAGTGAAAACTGGGGTGGTTAACCCCATATACTATTTTTTACACCACTTGTGAGCTAGCAAATAATCAGTGATATACAGGCAATAAGCACTAGTATCACCTCTCTGCCTCATCCTCTTTCCTAGGCAGGGACAACTGCCTGCTATATTCACAAAAGAAAGGATCGAAACAGAACTTTAATCCTGGGCACATAAATATTGGGAAGGTAATGTTCTACAAATTGTGAATGGTAGGTAGAAAGTAAAGAAGACAGGTAGGTAAAATATGACTATTAAATTGATTTTTCACCAAACAAGAACTAGGGGCCACCCAATCAAATTACCAGGCAGCAGGCATAAAAGAAACAAAAGAAGTATTTTTAAATATTACACGCAAAAGCTAGGTTCACAGACAAGTAATGTTTTGCAAGACAAAACCATAAACAGGTTCAAAAGGACAAATTCTTAGGAGTTAGGTCTAGCGGTGGCCATTAAATGTAATAGTCTGGATGCCTCCAAACTGCTGAATTCCAGAAGCGAAGGGGTTCATTCCTTTTCACTCTCTTTTTATCTGCTATCCTAAGCATCCTTGCTAGAGGATGGCCTCTGCTGTGGAAGGAGATTTCTTATTTTCTTATGCTCAAGTAGGCAGCTTGATTGAAGTAATCTGGCTTTTAAGATGTTACTGCCTCCAACAGAGGCAGTATCTGCTAAGTGCTTCTGAGTATCTGGCAGCATATACACAGGTGCCTAGTAATAGCCATAACAGTCTCAAAAGGTTTGAATTTTTTCATTCATTGTTTACTTAAGTTATTTCAAAGTAGCAAGACATTGAGCAGCCAAAAAAAAAAGTCCTCAAAAATCCACCAAACCAATAAAGAGAGGCTTTTATTTTAACCCTCTTTGCTACAGCAAACTACAAGCTTTTCGTGGTACCCCAGCAACACATCACCTCATGCCCCATGAATAAGGAGACATGAGTTGTGAACTCACCATGGAAGTCTAACACTATAGCTCAAGCAACAGACGGATGTGAAGATTGATTTGAAGTTTTAAAGTCACTGGAGATAATAACTGATGTGCTATAGGTTGTTAAAAGACCAAATGCTTTAATAAATGTATAATGGTTTAGCTGTCAACATCAGTGTTTATTCAGTTCATTCTGGGGAATATTACACTGTGCACTGAATACAGAAGAAGTTGTTATCACCTTCTTTTTGTGAACTTCAATTTCATTGTAATTTTCTCTCAGAGTATGCTTGGCTTTTATATACTGTGTCTTTATTGGAACCAGAAACACAATACTGAACAGGTACCGTATTTTTGCAGTACTTACAGCTGAGTCAAAATAGAATAGTTGGATATCTCCCAAGCAATATTTTCTTCTACAACTGTCAGCTCAACAGAACTAGCTAAAGGTTTAGATTAGTACTTGTGAGGCGCGTATCCCAGTACAACTGTACCACCAGGGCAGGAGCTAGGTATCTGTCCTGCCATGTGTTCCATGAGGGCTTAACCCTGTTTAAATGGAGACCTTGTACCCTGATTCCTGTAGTAAGTGACAGAAAATTTATTTTCATCTCCTCTTTCCTGCCTAGGCTGTAGGAGCAACAAGAGGTGTTTTCAAAGCAGCTTTCCTCTTTGTCATTGCATGGTCACACCCTGAGCTGAAACTCTCATTTATTTCAGGCTGTAGTCACAGTTACATGGGTGAAACTACTTATGTGATCAGGTGCCAGCTGGAAGGGATGTAGAGTCTGGCCCATCATCTGCTGTTAAACATCCCTATTAATGGAAGTAAACATTAATTATTCATTAGATGCATAATCCTATGAAAAGTAACTTGGTTGTATGATTTAAAAACACGTAAATATTTGTGTGTGTGTGTGTGTGCATACACACGCTGTATTTGACATTGGATTCTTTGCTCGTCTCTAAACTGCGAATGAAATAGCTGTTGGGTATCTCCTCAGAACTATAATGGCTTTTAATACCAGCTAAAGCAATGACATGAATTCGATTACTTCCACACTGCATTAAGCCTGATATGAGCAAAGAGCAGCAACGATGAGGAAAAACCACCATTTGTCAAGTGCCATCTTGGGTTGCAGATACTATTACTACTTTTCAGAAATGTCACTGCAGGCAAAAAGGAGGAAAAGCAAATGCCTTAAACCAGTATGATTTTCACTCAGCTGCCACCTCTTGGCCTACATAGCGTATTTGTTGCAGTACCTTAGTTAACAAGCAAGGTGCTGGCGGAGTCACCGTGCTCTCCAAATGTTCATTTCACTCTGATTCTTAATATCTCAATTTTTTTTTTTTTTCCTCCTGGCTGACAACGTCATTCTCTGCCTTTGCACAGCACATGCACAGGATGGATATCTATATACTCAGATACCCCTCTCACTTTTCTCTGCCTACTATCAGCCACTCTCAGTTCATCACGGAAAGGATCCCAATAATATATTTCACAACTACAGTCAGCAACATTCAACTCATCACTGCTAAAGAACAATGTTTTTATGCAGGCTAGGATGTGTAACAAACCACCAGGTATGATGTTTACCCTGTAAGTGGAATAAATGCATGGTGTCCCTCCTAGCCCTGCAATAACTCAAGGCAGTTTAAAAGGCTCTCACCTCAATGAGGATTTCCACAGCAGCAAAGCAAAGAACATGAACCCATCCCCTCATTCAGTTAGGGTACTGCTTTTTATATGTACATACAAAATTTTTGTTTAATTTTTTAGTTTTTACCCACAAAGGCATTACATTCACTTAACTGAGGATAGAAAGACTGTCACTGGACTTCGTCAAACCGCGCGGACTGCGAAGGGTTGCTGGAAGATCTGGCTGAATATCCTGTTTGCAGGCACAGATAGCCCTGAGCAGAAATGAAAGGAAGGGGCAGTGTGGAAGGGGATAAATACAAGGATGTGTCTCTGGGTCTGTGAAGCTGACTTCTTTGGCAAAGGGTGTACACTTCACTGTTCTCAGGTCTTCCTTAAGAATACCAGCTCATCTCATGCCTCTTTTTGAAATGTATTTTTTGTTTCAAAAGCTGCTGGAGACAGTCAGTGAAAAAAATCTAATAAGATTACCCAAAGTTGACAAGGTCAAATGATTGTTTTCATTAAAATATTTGAGCCTCTTGGAAATGTTAGTTCAAGTCTGCCTCTGTTGCTTTTTTTTTTTTTTTTTTTAAAAAAAAGACAGTTTGTCTCTCTTTTGATATTTACATTGAAACAGGCTGAAGCTGAAAACCAGCCTGGAAGAAAAAGGACATAATATTCCCTCCTTAAATGAATCTGCCTTCTAGAAACAACTTAATGTAAACATTACAAGGCTGGTATTTACATAACTTTATAGGCAGGTTTGCCTCTTGGAGAGCTTGTGTCTGGGGCAGGGGATATAAACTAAAAAAGGGAAAGACCCCATGCAGGCTGATAGCTGTGGGACATTTCGTTGTGCTGTTCTTTGCCCTGATGGTGAATTCGTGAGAGCAGATACGTTCAGAAGCCTCCGTCTTTCTTCTTTGTTTCCCTTTTTTGGAATTTTACTAAAAATAGGCATAATCCTCCCCCGAAATGGCTCTCTGCACAATTTGCTTTCATAAAGCATGAAGTAAAACTCTTACAGTCTGAAAAAAACATCAGTACTCCAGATAGTATTTCCAACCATAATTCCATAATTTCTACCGTGTTCCTTGAGGGACAAGGCTAAAATTATGTGCATGTCTTCTGCAGTGATGGATTTCAGCACCTGGTAAGCAAGTACAGTAAATACCTAACTCCATTAACATAAGGTTTTTTTTATTTCCCTGCTTCTGTCTGCTTCTGAAATAGCCTCATGTTAGCTCGGGATAGGAGAAGGGCTAATGACCTACTCTAATACTGTAGTCACACTGGAAAACATTTTTCCCTCATGCAAAACTTTTCAAGATTTCATCTTCTGAGAGGAACTAAGTTGTTTTTTCCAGAATTTCCTTTAAGAGAAATTGCAAAAAGAAGTCATGTCTGTAACATGTCAGATATCATGGTAAGAAGAATATTTATACAGGAGATAGAAAACCCAGATTCAAGTCTCTGCTCCTTCTTCCCCATCTCACTTGAATGCTTCAGTCGTGTGGGATGTGACATTCGGAGGTGACTCTCCCACATGCAAATGAATCACGGTGTAACCTCCTTCAGGCCCTTCTGGGGATAAATATCAGGGTCTGAATCAAAGGTGATTGCTGTCTGTAAAGCTTCACTACTCACTGCTATGCTAGAAAGTATGGAGTGACTGAGGCCTAGAAGTATAGAAAAAATAAAACACTTGGCCTCGTGGTCAAGGCAAGGTTCTGTCCTTGCTTCTGTCACAGACTTCCTGGATGGTGCAAAAACTTGTTACTGGTATTACTTAGCACAGTCAAGTTGAAATTTCACTACAACTGTAGGAAAAAGACAACACATCATTACTTATCGATTTATTCATACATTCATGAACCTATTCTAATTGCTACAGAGAAAAATGACAGTGATAATGCACTAACACCAGTAGCCTAGAAAACTTCATCAAGGTTTGAAAGCTTAAAGAGCTCCGCTTCATTGCTTCTCAAAGAGCAAATTCCTCACTGTTTCCAAATAACTGTTTATTATCCAAATAGAATAAAATAGAGAGCAACTCTGGCTTAAATTTGATGACAAGCAGAAATTAGAAAACTAAATGCCATACAAGTCAGTTATTTGAGTTTATGTGTTTCAGAACAGTTTTTATTAGCTTTTTTTTTCATTAAAAACAACTGTCATTTTGTTGCAACATCTCATATTTAGTTTCTAAATCACACAGAGATTGTCCTCTAATTGAAACCAGTCCAGCCTCCTCCTTCTCAAAACAAAAATAAAAGCCAGGAAATACTCACTCTTGCATGCCAGTCAAGAGAGAGCTAGTACATACTAACACACTCAGAGCTTCAATAACGCAACACAGCACACTGAAAATAACTCAGTATTTTAAAACAACTCGGCTGGAGGAAGAAGCAATTCCATAGCAGTTTAGACGCACAGCGCTTAAGCAATTTCTGCAGTTGAAGAACTTCGAACCAGTGCAGAAGAGATCCAGTATCAAACAGAGCTTACAAAAACCCCAGGTCATGTGAATTCCACTAAAAGCTCTGGTAGAAGCAAGACAACAATGTTAGTTTCTTAAATATAGATTGAATTTTCATATTTTTCATGTCCTGCAAGAATATCTACAATTAGATGCTAAAATGCTGTGCCCAAGTGGGTAGGAACAAGGATCTCAACTAGGTTCCTAGCCTGCTACCCAGTTGATTAAGTAGGAAAATACTGTCAAGTCATTTGGACATTCAGGAGCTCCCAGCAATTTCAGTGGGAAAAGCTAGGTGCTTTTGCCCATTAATTAAGCCAATAGATTTAGGTCCCTGTTTTATAGAGAAGAAACTTTGGTCAATGCTTCTACTACATGCCTCAGATCTGTAATTTCTAGTCAATGACTTAACTGGGAATCAATGATGCGTGGCACCTCTTCAGTTCAAGGCCACGTTGCAAAAACGGTACTCATTTTTCTCTGCATGAGACGGTCAATAAACATTTCTGTCTTCTGTCAACATGCAGCTATGTAGGATGGACTGTATGAAAAACATATGGAAAATACTGTTCCGTGCCAACATTAACTCAGAAAATGTCAGTATGGTTGAGCTGCAAAGTAACTTGGCAGAGATTCAAAATGCGTACCTGGCATTAGCTAAACAGTGCTGAACTGGGCATGAAGGAGAACTGATTTACACGACAATTTAGTGTTTCGCCATTGCTCTCTTTATACATACAGTAAGTGAATTTTCAGCTGTGGAGACAACCAACTTTCAGAGCCACCAAGTGAAATCTCACATTGCCTCTTTACTTCAGCCTAACTTGGTTGTTAGGCCTTGTGCCACAGTTATTCACCCTTGGGCCCTAGTCCTGAGGAATGAAGCCAGCACCTTTCATTATTTAGAGATATCATATCTCGTCTTAAAAACAGCTCGTAACAATTGTATTTATCTATACTAAAAGAGGAAATTTCAGCTTCTCTTACAAAAAGATAGGGTTTTCTTTTTCTTCAAAAAAGTTTGGTCAGAAGCTTCCCTGGCAATGTAACTTGTCTTGTTCCAACACCACAAGTAGACACCTTGCACTCACTGTGCAGAAAAAGTCTTGGTTGTTGTTGCAACAGCCAGAAGTGGAGCAGCATGGACCTTCTGGGAAATGAATGGGACTGAGAGAACTGCTTTGAATAGCCTCATTGACCCTTAAAAGCATCTCAGATGATCCCAGGAACCAAAGAGTATGGCAGCAGCACAGTCACCAGATCACAGCTGCTACACAGTGCTCTTACTTCTGCAATTAAAAAAGCATCTTTGACTTGATTAGTTACTTCCTTCGTAGCTGAGTTCCTCCTTTGGAAAGTGGCAAGTTTTATGCTGAGGACAAAGCAATCTGATGTATTTTCATATTATATTGATAGAATGGAAATCAACAAAAAACTTGAAGTGTTTACTGATTTAGTTATATATTATCTAAACCGGACATATCAAGTTTAAGTTTTTAATGACATTTTCTTAAAATGGTGCTTGCAGACTTGGAGTCTCTGACAAGATTGTTTATTGAAGAGCAAATAACAGAACTGCATGCTAATCACTTGGCCACTGACTCATAATTTTTCCATGGTAATTAAAATGCTTAGAATCTCCCCCACCTGTGAAAAAGCATATATAACATGATAAGGAGTCTTGTCTGACATATTTACTTTTATGTCACACTGTTCCAGAGATGCCACCGCTCAGACTTGCATTCAAGTACCAATAATGTTGAGAAATCAGATCTGGGAAGATAACAGTGCAGCCTTCCAAAGGATTTGATCTGGACAGTGTTAGTGGCGACATTTTATTAACAACTGTCGGGAAGAGAATGCATCATTACTTAACCAAAAATGTTTGACATGAAATCAAACAAATTTTATATAGTAGCAGATATAAAAGATTTATATAGGCAAGATACCAAATGCTGCTAAATAATGTATTTGGGGCTTTTTTACTTGAAGGTGTGTAGAGGAAGTTCTTTGATGTATCTTTATTTTTAACTGAGCAGAAGAACTTAGGTTTGTGCAATCAAACTGTGCTGTGTCAGCCCTTCAGTGTACGTGGTTTGGATATGAGAACAGCAGGTTTAAACAAGTGCATTACTCAGATGAGGGGATCCAAGATATCCTGTTAGGTTTTCATACCACCAATTATGACAGGTGACAGTTGCCATTACTTAATATTTACTGGAAGTAGTGCTGTGAATTAGCCCTACAAAAAACAATGGGCATTTCTTTCCAAACAGTTTAATCCAATGCTTAGATTTAGGAGGGTTATTTTCTAAAGCATTAAAGCCAATTCTTTTCACAGGAGCAATGACTGGGATACAGTTTCTTCCTACTATAGTAAAGTTATGTTGCATGGCTCAGCCCTGGTGAGGTTTAAGAAATAGTATCTAACTCTTGTAATATGCCTGTTCCCCAGGAAATCTTGGGGAAAACAACAAAACAAAACAAAACAAAAACAAACAAACAAACAAAACCCAAGGCAAAAAATTTGCAAAAGAATACTTTTGGAAACTCACATTTTATGTAAATTTTTGAGATCTCAGTTTAAAAACTCTATAGTATGGATATGGCATGGCAACTAATCACAAGACTAAGGATCAAGAAAGTTGGGTTCCAGACCTGCAAATGAACGTGCTTGATCTTGGGCTAATTACTCCAGCTATGATTTACTGCTGGTTTGGTCCTCAGTTTAAGACACATTAAGAAGGACAAAATATTAGGAAGTATAGAGTAGTAACAGATTTTTTGAAAAAGAGAATATTGATTTATAAACCTTTAAATCAGTATTTACTCTTAAAAATCTCAAGCAGCACTTTGATTTTTCCACAGTCTGTGGGGCCAAAATCATTTATTTAATAGGCACTGAAGACTTTGCTGGTGGCCTTGGTAACTGAAATAAGGAATTCTCTTTAAGCCTAATTTGAAGTAGCTTCAATTTCAGTGGGAACTGGGTGCCCAAATCCCTTTACAGCTGATACTTTCAAAGCTCCCTAGAGAAATGTTCAAGCAGTGAGAATTTTTAGCTCAGTACTTCTGATGCAGGGTTATGTCAAACTAGAAGACCCTTATAACTACCCACTGATTGTTCTGGCGTAGCATGGAGTATGCAGTATGATAAATAATGAAAGGTTCCAATTTTCCACTGCCTCTTCTAGTCTTTTATATCTGTGCAGAAGAAACATAACACTTTATTATTCTAACTCAGTAGCATTTCATATCCACCTAGCAAAGACACAAGTGACAAAGTCTAAGTCAGTACAGTTAGTGAAGGATGAACCTATTCCAACCTTAGAAAAAGAGGTGTTCTTCCTCAGATTCAAAGCTGGATCTGTTTGTTATTCTCAGAAACATTATTATTTATTCTGTTTATCATTACAGAGTTGCATTCTGCAGAGTCATAATTATTACTATAATAATAAAGCACAAAGAAAGACACCATAATTTTCCTAATTTTCTAGCATGGGAGCAATCTTTCTGCATGTAAACACTGCAAGCATCCATTCAAAGATACCATTAAACATTGACTGCTACAAAGCTGCCTTCATAGACATTTTTCTGAGACTAACTGCTTCTTCTAAACAAGAATCTGGTGTATATTTCATTTCAAAAGAAGTAATGCCAAAATTTTTCCCACTATTGGATTTCTGCAGCTTACAAACCCAAAACTTCCAGTAATGGAATAATGTTGTCAGAATGAGCAGTGAAATGACCTGGGTCAGAAACTATCCTTACAGAGAGGCAAATTCTACAGATGAACATACTGACAACATTCAGTCTTTTTCACAAAAAGAAATTTATTGATCTTTGCTTTCAGGAACTAGAAGTTAATTACTTCCCTGAAGGTTTCTACTAGGGTAAAAATAAGGATCACTGACAATTTATCTGAAGGGAGCAAAGGTTGACAGAGCTACTAATCATGAAATTTGACTTGCATTTTCTTATAGAAAATGAAAAATACGAATTTTTTTCCCCTGAGAAGTATTTCTAAAAATGACAGAGAGTATATAGATACTGTACCCCATACAGTATATACTGTTGTGACTGAATTCACTATTAAAAGATCAGAATTTATTCAGTGGGATTATTAGGAATTTTTGTTCTCCATTTCTTCAGTATCACTCCTTACAATTTACTTGCCATTAGGACTGTTGGTGAGTTGATAGGACAACAAAGACTAGAAGACATCAGAGTAAGAGTTTATCTCCTTATTAGACTGCAACATCTTACTTGACAGTCATTCTTTATTACCCTTCTTTTGAAGAGAAAAACAATAAAGATGCACAAATATCTGGCTGGTTAAGCCCATTCTCTTTCAGATAAGGAACTTAAAATCTCTACATCCGAAAGGGATTTCAGTTTATATTGAAACTGTGATCTGGATCAGTTCTGTATATTTTGCCCCTGACAAATGTAGAAATATAACACTGATTTCAGGCAGGAAAATACCCACAGTCCTCAGACATTGAGGCTGAGATGTTAAAAGCCACCTGTGGAATCTCTGCAGCCAAATCCTTTTAAAATTAAATAGGTATTTTTCCAAAGTTTTCCCAAAGCTCTTCCAAAGTCCAGCTTCCTAACATTCTCTCTGGTTACCTTGCTGTTTTCAGTGCAACAGGAAAGATGTTTTAAAGGTATTTTGGAAAAAAAGCTTATGAGAAGTTCAAGAACTTGAAACGCTGATGCCATGGTGCAACCTTAAGAAAATCATTCACCATTATTTCAACCTTCTTTATTTCAATAATTTCTAAAGCCAGAATTGCTTGCTTCTGTTTTGCTACCTATACCCAACTTCCACTAAAATCAACAGCAAGACAAGCAGTGAGTTCAGCAGGATGTGGCCCAGGTCATATATTCACATATTTAGACTCAGTTCGCAACTCACACTTTCTCCTGGGAAAGCTGCAATTGATAACACTGCTGGGAGAATCAGAGGAAATGCCATGTGTTTGTGTGCATAGAAAACACTACTCAAAAGACTATCCTATAGAGCTTTAAGTGGCTTAAAAACTTTCTTTTCTATTGATGTTCAAGAACAAAATTATTGTTCTTAATTGCTATTATTTACAATATTTCAAGTTCAGGTGCAGAGGTGGAATGTGTTGGTGTGACCCTTCCCACACCCCCAAAGTTGCTGGCTGAAGGGAAACCTATATAATGCTCAGCAGCTCAGAAATCGCTGTAGCTGAGGGCATGGCTCTATGTAAATCAACAATTCCATAAGTCCAATTATTACCTGTGATCATCAATCGGTACAAAATGGCACCGAGTCTTGTGGAAAGCAGCTGAAAATATTCCACGCTGGAAAATCAGATTATAGCTTGTTTCTTCTTTCTTTTTTTTTTTTTTCCCCACCCAGAGATAGCACTGGACTAAATATTTCATGTTTCCATTCGAATCGTGTTTTTACATTTTTTTTTAGGAACTCACATAGTGGACATCTTAGACAGCTTTCAAAGTCTAGTGTTTGATTCAAGAGATATTTGTATCTCATGGACACTTAATTTCAAAAGTAGAAGTTGTATTAGGAATTTCTAAAACGACATTATAATTATGCTTTTACCATTTAACGTTCCCTCAATCAAATGCATTTATGCAGAGTAGCAAACATGGGAATTTATACCTGATTTGTTATTTCAGGAAGCATTAAAAGCAAGTAAAGCATTTAGACTTAAAACAAGGAATGTAAAATTCACCAAACCACTCCCCATGGCCATAGAAAAAGGACAGACCATGCTACAGGACATTTCAGGCAAGATACCTTGCCTAGCAGTGGTAAGAGTACATTGTCTACACAGGACACAACATGACTTGAAGCAAACTATTCGAGAATTTCTGCCTCTTTGGAGGCAGCCAAAAATAAATCTGTGTCATAAGTTTATTGCACCATTATGGAAAACTGAAAATAGAGTGGGCTAGGTCTCAAGTCACAGTTTCAGAAGCACTTACTGCTAATCCCACAAGGCAAAAATTCATTTCACATGACTTATGTGCAAGGGTTAAAGAAACAGCATGAGTTTCTGATACTGTGCCTGCAAACAAAAGGGAGTGACCACAGAATCCCAAAACACCCATTTGTTTCCACTGAAAAGGAAGTGATCAAAATCACTGTCACTTACTCTCTGTTGGCAGCACAGGCGGAAGTGTGGTCTTAGGCTTCTTGGTCTTCTTCTCAGTAGGCTTTGAGGTCTTAGTGGCTGAGGCTTCTGCAAGCAAAACAAATAATAAAATACAAATCCTATTTAAAAAACAATAATCTAAAAGCTGCCTATTAACATAAATTTGTTTTGAATCTTTCTGCAAAGTTAGAGGACGTGGTGCTTTTTATTTTTAAGAAAGATTTTCTGCAGACTTGCTGGAGAACGTCACATTCTAAAAGGAAGAGGGAGCAGAGAGGGAGCCCTCTATGAAAGCCACTAGGCAAGAGGCACCTTCTAAGCTGATAGGTCTGTTTTAACTGAATAGAACGAAGTCCAATGTGCACAAAGTTGCTTTAGGCAGTGCATGGAAGAAGGAAACAAAGGAATATTTGAAGCGTCATTTCATCCAAAAGGATCTCTTGACATGTCGTTCGTCTATTCCACTATGTGATCTATATAGCTGAACACATTTTGAAAGGTAGCATTTCCTCTCTATCTTTAAATCTTTCCAAGAAGATATTACACATTGGTTCATTTCTAAATAAAAATGGCACAGGACGGATTTCATTATTCTCAAGATTGCACAGCTCATATCCAGTAACTACTCAGCACTCCAGGCTCCCCTGACAGCTAGTAGTCAATTCAAGCTCTCTTTCATGTGTATCCCATATGACATAGACACATACAACTAGATGGTGCAACCTTTTTCGGAGCAAGGTTATCCCAGGTTGGGCATGTCATATAATGCAAATCCTAACGAGCTCTACTTGTTAGATTGTTTGATCCTGACATTTATCTTTAGAAGAAAGATCCCAAATCTGGATTAGGATCCTAGCAATAGCTGTATCAATTTATAGCTTTCAAATATTCAGCTTTCAGAGGATTTGTGCATGAGAGCTGTTTGAAATTTAGTTCCCAGGGAAAAGATAACCTAAATGTTACAGAATCACCTATTTCAGTCACCTACTTCTACATGCCAGAGCGTGAAAGTTTGTGTCTCTGTTTCCTAAAAAGTTAACATGGGAAGACAGAAAACATTTCAGAGCAGAAGGCTGTGCTAGATCTGAGTTCCAACACTCAGATTCTACAGATTTGTCCCTGAGTAATTTGACAACTGAAGTCAAACATTCCTACAATCCAATTTGAGTCCATGAGGCCAAAAAGATGATGATAATGCTATTTATGGTTACTTGTTGAGTGTAAAAGTCAGCATGTGGGATGCTGACAGCAGACTGAGTAGAAGGGAGCAATTTCAATTGTTGTTTAGATCACAATTCTAATTTAAAAATGACAGTCATCCCCTCTGCCAGTCACAGACATGGGATATCAAATGGTGTTGCTCCTAAATAGCTGGAGGTTGCTGTGGTGCCATTGCTCAAAAACCTTTTCTCAGCCGTACAAAGCAGCATGCCAGTAGGGAATGGAAAGGACAGATGAGGCAGCCAGTATCAAAAGTAAGGAACGTGCTCATTCTGGTGTCCAACATTGCATGAGCAGTGAGCTCCTGATGCCACGGGTGCCACCACCAGAGTGACCCAGACAGCTCATGTAATGCCATTCATGTCATTATGCAATGAACATAATCCAGCAGGAAATTGGAAGTGGGAAATATGCTAAGGGAGGCTTCAGGAAGAAAAGCGACTACTTAAAGGAGATCAGAGGACAAATCCAAAGGAAAAAACACATAGGTGACTGAGACATTTAAAAGATGGGCAGCTCTGGAGAACTACTGTGTGCTAAGCACTTGACGATTTAATCCTTTAACACTCTGCATCTGTGGTTAAGGAGTTACAGACTACTAGATTTTGCTTAAAGCCTCTTCTTGATAAGTCTTCTTTGAACTTCTCCTTTGAACTTCAGTGCTGGTAAAATTTATTACTTTAACTTACAGAAATACAGCAACAGTATAAACAGCAGCTTATCAAATATCCAAGTCAGAATACATTGTGAGCATAGTATCACAAAAGGTGCCATAACAGGAGTCAATACAATTAATTGTAATTATATGTATAATAAATTCCTTTTCCAGCTACATGAAGACTGACTCCTACTGATGGAATTACAAGACTGTATTCTTATCTTATGTCATGCTCACCAGACACAGAGCCAGAAGGTGAGCTGGTAAGAAGCACATCTGGTTACTTAAAGTCCCTGGCAGTTTTAAAAGTCTGTGCTCTCAATCTCATGACAAAAGGTTTGCCCAAGGCCAAGACTACTTGGCAAAAATGCGGTGTCATCAGCATGACTAAAGCTGAAAGCAAGTACCTCAGTCAGCAAATTATCCATGTTCTAGGACTATGGCATACAAGGGTGGTTGAGCTGCTAATTTGTTTATTTTTGTTCCCTTCCACTAGAAAAAAAACACATGACCAAAAGTCATTGAATACAAAAAATTGAAAAGTTCTAAACTGAGAAATGTGTGATACATAATCCTGAGGCAGACTGGTACCCAGACTCACCAAATTCTTATGTGTTCTTAAAGAATGTATACAGCTCCAGAAGCAAATCTTCATGGGTTCAACTTATTGCCTTAAAGTCCTTGTAGATAAACAGTGGGCAGCAGGAGAAAACAGATTATTCCACAAAGCAGCCAGAACCCTTGGCTCTACATTGTCTCTCTACTCATGTTGCTTTACGGTAGACATTGAATTATATATTGACCGAAAAGTGCAGAAGGAAAGGGGGCAGTATTCTTTTTCGTGTGTGTGATTCATAAAGGCTGGCATTGGGAAACAAAGCGGGGAAGGAGGAAGTTACAAGGAAGGGTTTTCCTGTATCAAGCAAAGTACTTACCTTCTACAAGCACTTTGCAAGCACATTCAGCTTTTCCTGCTGCATTCTCAGCTATGCATTTGTATTCGCCTCCATCTTCAGGCATGGCCTTCTCAATGGTAAGTGAACACAGTGTCCCTAATATAAAGGAAGGAGAGATCAAATGGATGTTATGTTGCAGTTCATAGAATCATAGAATCATAGAGTGGTTTGGGTTGGAAGGAACCTCAAAGATCATCTAGCTCCAACACCCCCACCATGGGCGGGGACACCCTCCACTAGACCAGGTTGCCCAAAGCTTCATCCAACCTGGCCCTGAACACTGCCAGGGATGGGGCCTCCACAGCTTCTCTGGGCAACCTGTGCCAGTGCCTCACCACCCTCATAGTAAAGAATTTCTCTCTAATATCTAATCTAAATCTCCCCTCCTTCAGTTTAAACCCATTACACCTTGTCCTGTCGCTACACTCACTGATGAACAGTCTCTCTCTGTCTTTCCTGTAGGCCCCTTTAGGTACTAGAAGGCTGCAACTAGGTCTTCCCGGAGCCTTCTCTTCTCCAGGCTGAACAACCCCAGATCCCTCAGCCTGTCCTTGTAGGAGAGGTGCTCCAGCCCTCTCATCATCTTTGTGGCCTCCCCTGGACTCACTCCAGCAGCTCCATGTCTTTCCTGTACTGGGAACGCCAGAGCTGGAAGCAGTACTCCAGGTGGGAGTTCACAAAAACCTTAGTGCTATTAAGGAACAGAATGCATCAAACCATCCAATCCTTTACTACAGGTGATCTTCAGTGCTAGTTTTGTCTTTAAAAATTCAACATCAGAATTGGAACCTTATTAATGTTAAATAAAATAAAAACACATTGATACAGAAATTGAACCTTATTGCTGTTCCCTAGAACACTCAAAGCTGTCCCTGCAGCCTTAAAGTGGTAATGGATGAGGTTAGAGAAGGCCCAGTACAGAATCTGTGCTGCTGTTCTCTGTCTTACAGCAGGGTTAAGAAGTCCTCACTCAGATGAACTTTTTCCAAAAGTGATAGCAGTGTAGGACTGTAAATAAAAGGGCTTCTGTCAAGTGGCCATTTGCAATATTTTGATTCAGCTATATCTCTAGCACTCCCATGAGCATCCACGTGTGAAAGTAGAACTTCAGCTTCGTGCCCAAGTTTTAAAAATGGCACTGAGAGACATTTTCTTCTTGCTTGCATTAACACTTGTTAAAGAACAAGTGTCCGGTATTGTAAAACATCCATTAGAGAGTCCAATACATCAGTGGCAATCAAATTTGTCACTGCAACAAATCCGTTTCTTTTCAAACATAAAGCAAAATTTTACTTCATTGGGATTACAGAAACAGGATGCGACATAAGCTCTGTAGTGACCAAGGGAAGCTTGGTGTGACCCAAGGGAACTACATTTCCTCTTAAAAAATAAAACTCTGTGAACCAGAACAGAAGCTGTTCCCAGTAGTTGGGAGATGAGGAGGAGAACTGTGGTTTACCTAATCCTTTACATTCACTTGCATTGTTTGGATCAATGAAGTACTTTGCTCCCCAGGGACAGCCCCAATTAAAGCAATTCAGAATATCCCTTTCCAAAGTGAGGGTGAAGTGTGGGTTAACTTTCTCCTTCCTTACTGGAAAGCCTGTCCTGTCCTCTAAACACAGCCTGAGACATCGTGTACTTCCACCCATTGCTGTCAGCTTGTCCAGAATGCCTCCACTTATTTAAGATGCAGCAACACCTTCCCCCATTCCTCCATTTACCTTTCTCACAGTCTCCCCTAATTAATGGCAAGATTGGATAAATGACCGTTTTTAGACATTTCCCCTGTGTCCTGAGACATAAGGACATTGCCCAGCATCTCTTGCTGTTTGCCATCTTTCTCTCTATGTTAACTGAAGGCTGCTTTCTGCCTTCCAGAGTGCCTGATTCCAGGCTCCCCTTGTGATGTGGGAGATGACACAGGTGACACTGGTCCTGGAAAAGGACCCTGAAAGGTCCTTGAAAAGAACACCCCTCTATCAGAAGAGCTTTGGGAGTTTACTGGCTCCCCTTGGAGACTACACCTCAGTTCTGATATGGCAATTATACTTTTGGCATTCAGATTTTCCCCCATTGTAAAGTTTGATGTTATTATTCGGAGCAAATCTTATAAAAAACATTCAAACTGTTCCTAAAAGATTTGGTTTGCCAGTCACACACAATGGTTAGAAGAAAATTAATTTTTCCTTCCTCCTAATCCTCCACAAAATCAAGAAGCTCTAAATAATGACAATTTTCCCCCTGAGAAATGATGTGAAAACTATCTCAGAGGAGAAGCACTGACCCCTCACTCACATGTGCTGTGCTCAGCCAACCACAGGGTGAAAAGAAAAGCCAAATGCCTTCCCCAAGGCAACTCATCTCCGTGAATAAGGCTGAGCCAAAAATGTCACGAGCTGCAGTTCCATTCCAAATGGAGGAGGGACACTAGAAAAGTATTCTTGCAGGCATCTAACAAATATAAATTCACATGTCTCTGCTGTTTAAAGAGACAACTGGAAAGCAAGCGGAAGATAACTTCCAGTCTAAGAATTTGTATAAATCTATATAACACGATTAGAAAAGACCACACATTAGAACCTAAAAATGCTATTGCAAAAGAACATAAACTATGGAACATGACACATATGTATGAAGGAGTTCTCTGGCCACCTTACTGCAGGGAAGGAGTCTGGCTTTTAAGGACAACTGGATCATTAAGGGACTGGAACAAAGCAGCATTTACTTTCGTTTCTGATGGAGATTTCTACCTGCTCAAAAGCTCTTCCTCACCTGCATGCTAATCAGCTCACGGAAGACTAATGCAACATAGAGTTGTTCCTCACCACTCATACGGTTGCAGTGTTGTCCATACAGCATACTGCGGCAATGTAAGTTAACGCTTATGAGAAACATCTCCTTCTGCAGCACATACAAACAGAAACATCCCACCCTAATAATAGGTCATTTCCCACAGTTACACTAAAAACTAAAAGCAAATCGTAGGGTTTTCTCATGACCATCCTTGATTCACCATGTGCATCCAAGTGCTCTGTTAGTTTTGCTTTTTGAATCTAGCCCTGGCCAGGCTGTGTGGCAGGGGTCTGACCAAAACTGCATTTGGCTTATTCCAGAGTCCTCAGGAAATAATGTCAGTCTTACTCATTCCAAAAATATTTGTGCTGAATGTTAATGAAGTTATTTTATGAGAAGGATGAAGGAAACCTCTTTTTTTTCAAGGGCTGCATCCTTTTTCTCCTGACTTCCACCCCCCTGCAGCAATAATCTGTATCATATTTTCCTCCCCTTCTACATACTCCCCCAGCAACTACACTGGAACAGCACATGCAAACTACATGGGGATTGCTAGGCTTGTTGCTCCCACCAGATGCAGTGGTGTTATTCTGCCCTCAGTGGAGGACTGAAGGGGAAATGAGACCATTTGGGTCATTCTCCTGTATTTAGCTGCTAGTTTTCATGAAACTGTGGACTAGTAGGACTTAGTGTGAAACTGGTCAATGGTTCAAAAGAAATTTAGCTAGGCTGGGTCGGGAGTATAAAAGGAGGCTGAGAGAGTGCATAGCTGTAGAAACATAATTTTCTTATAAAACCTGAAAAAAAAAAACAAAACCCAAACAAACCAAAAAACCAAACAGGCAAAACTTTATGAGATTTCATAAGGACAGGAAACTCTCCAATAGGCCTATGTTCTGTGATCTAGAGCCGCAGTCAATTCCCGGGGCTAGAAGGCCAAATGTCTTTCAATGAAGTATTGGTATTTCCTCTCAAAAATCTTCCTGACCTGAAACAAGCTTATTTTCTCATAACTGCAAGAAAGCCCAGACTGATTACTCCAGTTGGGTATTCTGAATCCTGGCACTTCACAAATCCCAGTCAACTAAAAGAATTTGTGACCCATTTTATCCCCCCATCCCTCTGCTTTTTTTTTTCAGGAGCCAACCCACGGAGAGTCTTTAAAATACTGTCACAAAGTGCAGGGTTGGAGTAAACAAGAATACTGGGATCTTTCACTTAGATATAGGAACTAGTGCAGTTCTAGAAAAGACTTTAACAGCCACAGAAGCTGAGAGTTTACTGGAGGCTCTAGTTTGGATATACAAAGCTTTTCCCTTCCATTTTGAGCTATTAAAGGATTTTCTGACTTACTCAAAAATAGTGCAAGCCAGTTTAAAATATCTCTAGGCTTCTGCATTCTTTCCATGCAACTCCACAGAAAGTCAACTTCAGATATAAAACAAATACACAAAGCAACAAACCCCAGCTCCTGAGTCTAATTCCCCACAGTGGCATCTAGCTGGCCAACCTCCTGACTCCTGTCTGTGATGCAGACTGAAGTTTGTGTCTTTCTCATTTTTATCCCATGGGATAAAGTACTATGGAGTATTTAGGCAATATTAATAAACACCAAGCCATGAGAAAGTGTGCCTAGAAGACATAACAAATTTGTTAAGGAACTTGTTGGCCCATGGCGTTAATTTTCTAATAAATCACAAATTGTCTGGGAAAGTGCAAATATGTGCTTGTGTAACAGTCATGTTTAAAAATGGAAAGTGGGTTGACCTGGAAAATATTGACTACAGTTACAAAGACAACAGGCAAAGTATTGAAAAAAAAGAGTTTCAGAGAAGTAAAAATGTCAAATTTAATTATTGCTAATTGAGAGGGTTTTAAGGAAAACAATTGAAGAAACCTATTTTCATTATTCATGAGATTACACGTTTAACTGGCAAATGCATCTGCGGAAAGGTAATTTTCTTAGTTTTTACTGAAATATTTGTGTTATCTTACATTATTCTGCTTGTAGTTAATCCTATATTACTATATTAATGACATTCATTTAGGAAGAAAGTTGCCAAAATTAAGATCTCATGAAGAAGCCGACAAATAGGAAATCATCACTTGGTACGTTTCTGGCGGATTTTTCTGTGATCCGACTAGGACAAAAGTTATCTGTGCTGTAAAAGTATTCATGAATTAATGTGGATAACCTTACAGGTGACAGAATGTTGGAAAGGAAAAAGAGAGAAAGAGAGAAAACGGGGCAGTCAAACAATATCATTTACTTGTTAAGCTCAGTCCTATTCACTCAAAGAAAATGGGGCTTAAGACAGTGAAATGACAAGCATCCACGGACAGCAATGGATGTGCTATTTTCAGAAGGTTCCAAGGTTTTAGACAGAAGTAACAAACATGAGCTCCACTGTCGTGAGGGAGAAAGCAGACCAGTGACCTCCAGTAAGCACAGCAATAGGAAGGTGACCTCCGTCTCACTTATACTGACATATGGTTCTGCTGCCTGTTTTCTAAATAGGGTAATAAACCAACAAAGAGACACTGAGGAGGATGTATTTAAAAGAAAACCAAAACAATCCCAGGCTTCCAAGGACTCGATAAAGTGCATAATGGAGAGAAAATAAGAGCTTGATTTGTTAAGCCTCATAAAAAAGAGAGAGAGGTGTCTTGACTACAGAATCAAAGCCATTCTATGAAGTATAAATGGGCTTTTACGCTTAGCAGAGAAAGGAAACAAGTGTATGGAAGATGAAACCAGATAAATTCAAATTAGAAATAAGACATTCCTTTGTTTCTTGATTTAAAAATAAAACACTTATAAGAATAATTAGACATTGCAATAAATTACCAGCGATTATAGCAAATGTCTCTCTTTTGCTATATTTAAACCTACACTACATGGATTTCTGGAAGAAGGAAGACTCAGACAAATATGGCAGTACAGAGGGAAATTTTGTGACGTGACAAACATGGAGTTGTGTCCTAACTGATGCTCAGATGATCTCCCTAGCCTTCAACTTTCTGAAGAACCTTTTTTAAGCTGCAGAATCCATCTACTTTCAGCAGTAGTTGTGTTAATCACACACCAAACTCTTGCTCAAAGTTAATTAAAAAGAAATCAAAAAAGTCATGGCAGATCATAGTTGGACTGACAGACAGAGACTTGCACAACTGAAAGGAAGATTTAGGAGTTATGTTAAGTCACAAGAAAGTTGTTAAGGTGTTATTGCTAACAAGATTACCAACTCTTTACGCTGCCAAGATACTTAGGAAGAAAAAAATGCCGTCTTACACAAAGCAATACAAACTTTGAGAATTTTCTAAGCTGCAGCATCACTGCTACCTGAGCCTATATTAAATAGTTCCTCTTCAGTCTATATAGTCACATGGAACTAAATCTAGCAAAAAAAAAAAAGCAGAGCAAGCTGAGTTAAAAATTCATGAGTTTGCCAGTTTTGACCTGTATTCACTGTGCACCTCAATTCTCCAGCCTAGTAAGGAAGCCAGCTTCACTGGCTTTCACCAGTGAAAAAAGCTTTGACCGGCTTCACCCCTTTCACTGTCATCTTCCAGAACAACTTTTGTAACCATGCAAAAATTTTCTATCTGGATTTTCTATCCAAGAGTGAGTCACACAGCAGGACACTGGCACAGGCACTGCTGTGCCAAGTACTATACAAATGTAAAACAAAATGGTTCCTGCTCTAAAGAGTTCACCGCGTGAGGAAGCTTGTTCACCTCAGTCCTTATATGTCTAACTCCACTGTAATGTCTGCTGGAGCCTTCTTAAAAACTTTTTTTTTCAAACAAAAAGCCCCCTGTAACTTCAAACAAAGAAGAACTCTCTCATATTAAAATCAACTGCCTCTTAACCATACACCATGCGACCTGCCTGTATAGATGCTCTAATCTGTGAGTACTCTTTTTGTTTGTTGTTGTTACAGCTACCATTTGTTTTGAGATTTCACAGACAAAACCCACACTAATATCTATCCCACGAATGCAGATAACTGCACTCCAAGTATTTAAAAGAAGAAAAATATAAAATCGAACCATTAATAAACTGTTACCAGGTCAGACATGTTCATAAAAGAAAAATGGTGTAAGAGCTCACTCTGTCATAAAAAATGATATTTTAAGCAACAAATCACTCACGCCAATCAAGTGACAGAACACGATTCGTGGAATTATTAACAGAAATGGAGAAACAAGTACTGATGTTCATGATTTCAAAGGGAAACAAAACAGTATTAATAGTTAAAATGTAAAGTGGAAGGAATGAGATTTATCTTAGATATGTTGTGATTGTGACATTCAGTATAATGCTGTCCAGATTCTGACTTCTAATTGCTAATGTAAACATAACCCTGGAATAATAGAATACATTGTAAGCCCTAGACTGACTACTAGAATACAGCACAAATACTGCATAAATATGCCTGAAGATGAAGGTCTTTTTTTTGGAGCAGGATTTTTTTCTCCTTTGCCAAAGACCTTACCGATCAGTGATTATTTTGATTCAGGCTTCTCTGATAGTACAGCAGTGGTACATCCCCTCCTTCTCTTGCATGCTAATGGCTAAACAGCCTTGGCCAGGCAATGTAGTGTTAGCCTCCTCAAACCGAGGTGTGTGAATAGAGTTGTTCCTAACAGGTAGAGGGCCTTACTATCAGCTAGGACAAATATGCTGAGGAAAGGTACTTTCAGTGAGTGACTACGTAAAGGGAGTAGTTAGCTCGCCTATGCTGTGAACTTGTTACACACAAGTATACATTTAAGTTTTCCCTTCCTGGCCAAATACGCCACTTGTTTTATCAGGTGGACATGATCCTGGAACCAGGTTTTATGTATTTACCTTCACAATCTATTTGGCACCAGGAGATCAGCAAGCTGCTATCGCTTTTTGCTTCCTGGCAGTGACAGAGAGGGTTAATTTAATTTTCAAAAGACTAATACATGGCATTCTACAGGTTCATCTTGAACTTATATTCAACATCTTTTGGGCCCATACTAAGTAAGACGGGCTTGTAGTATGATGGGAAGCAGACAGACATGTCTCCCTCTAGACAGAGGATTTTCCAGTATCCAACTCACTAGGAACAAGTAAGTTATTCTTCTGTGAGATACCGCTGGAAAATTTTCTGTATGTGACAACCAGTGCTCACCACCAAACATCACGGCAGCACAAAAACAGCTGGTGAAATAGCTAAGAACAGACACAGTCTATCCACTTCCTTAGTGGATTTTGTTGCTGAACACAGGAGGAGCAAAGTCATATTGAAGAAATAAAAAAAAAAAAGCTTTGAAAGATCTAAGCCCATTAATGTGAGCTAGGTCAGTTTGCTCTGAATTCTTCTCCTTCCCCACAGACTCAACCTTCTTTCAGCTGAGGATGACTCTAGGGGATTATCTCCAGAGCCCATTAAATGCTGCTCTAAGGTTGGCCAAAGGCACCGCTGTGAAGGACACGATACCTGCGGGCATGACGACGCTGCCTTTTCAGTGTTTGGGGCAAAAGATGGAATCTGGGATTTTGGCATTGGCTGCCGAGTACAGCAGTACATTCAGTTTTATTGTTGCTTTCTCTGTTTAAAGCTGCTCCAAACACTTTCTGTGAGAGCAATCCATGCAGTTCCTCTGTTGAACAGTATTTCCTGATATTAATCCTGAATTTGTTATTTCTTAATTCCACTCTATAGCTCTAATTATTGCTTCTCCTCCCTTGGTTCCTTCAACTATTTATGTGTTCCTAATTAGCGGAAAAGAGAAAAATCAGTCTCTAAGAAAACTGGAACTTACTTAAAGTAAGTATCATGCATACCTAGTTAATTAATTAACAGCTGGCATGAAAGCATCTCACAGTGAGAGAGCAGCAACACATTGTTCTCCAAGTGCCAAAGCTAGCAGGTACTGTCAGGAAAAAGCCTGAATTGACCATCATGCAATGCATCCCCTCAGTGTACCAAAGGGAACGTAATAAGGTTTTAAAAAAAAAGTAGTTCTAATCCTCATTCCATTTCTTTCCATTAAAGGAGAAAACTGTAGAATTTACTTCCCTGTGTAATATTTCTTTCTAAGGTCCTCTGCAAGTATGTGCAAAAAACCCCATAACTTTGAAGTAACAACAATACTGACTACCTGAGCATGATACTCAGGGAATAATGCAAGTACAACTCAAACATCAGGACAGCTTCTTCACTCCCTGCAAAAAGTTGTCCTGAAATAGTGGTTTCCTTGTCCTGTGGTGACCTGTGTTCCTTACCTCAGTGGAACGCACTGCTGAAGTGTGACATCCTGACAAAATGCCAGCTCTGGGGTGTTATGACCAAGAGTGTCAGCTAGCCCAGGCAAACTGGATGGGGTAAGTCATATGCCTTGCTCAGGCAGGTGGGAGAGCATATCTGTGCATGAGGGTCACTTCACTGTAAACACAACTACACTGGATTTTCAGCTCCACAGTACCAGTTTATAAAGTGAATATGAGTTCGGGGATTGTAACAGTCAACTACTCAGATTATTTCAGTCAGGAAACAGCTTTCTGCAGCACCACAGCACTAAAGCTCTGGGACTTTAGGAGGCTCTACAGTAGCTCAGAAGCTTTGACACAGAGATGTTGTCTATCTATTGTACTTTGACAGGAGACAAGAAACTTTGAGATGCATAATTTCTTTTCACTCTGAGCAACTCCAAGAAAACCTTTGAAATCTTGTTCCACTGTAAGGCTGATTAATTTGCAGTCTCCCACCTTCCTGATTCTGTCAGTCCTTTTAACAAGGATGGCATTTCCATGAGTCAATTTTTTCTCATGTACATGACAGTTACCCCTATTCTATACAGTCCCCTCTAGTGAAAATCATCATGTATTCATAAATAAAATTTTTATTTTATTTCAGATACAGGCCAGACACAATGCACCTGCTACCATTTCCATCTCTTCATCTGCTTCCTTTGGTATCCCCTTAATGTAGTACTCGGGTACCTTTCCCCCCGCCCCCCACTCTGTCTGAAGGCGATGTTGTCCCTGTCTGCACCCACTTTAAAAGTATCCTCGTGTTTCAGTGCTTGGAACACTGCACAAAGATTCACTGGTTGTGGTGAACCATTGTGTGTACTCATTTAACAACATTGAAAACAATCTGGATTAAATGAAGAAAGATTCACAATTAAGAGTGCAGACCCCTGTGTCAAGCTATAATTCTTACTGTCATTCTCTATATAATTCCCCCAGTGTTTTATGAAACAAATATGAAGTGAAGAAGTTGGGGTTTTTTTTGTATTATCAGTTATCCTCCCTATTTTTGTCCCAAGGAAAATATATTATATCTAGATACAATATTAACTATTAACTTTCATACAAAACCAGTCTAGTAGGGTTTGATTCCTTCTCTCTGAGGACTTTTACCAAACTCTGCACTGTTTTGAAATTAGTTAAAAGTCATCAGGCCAGTGGGGTTCAAATATTACAGTATTTGTAAAGGCAACAGAAGCATCTGTGGTCTGGCATTAAGTACACTGGAAATCAATTCTCATCTCTGATCTTAACTATGTAACTTGAAGATGTAGTAATTTCTTTCTATAACAGAATCCCTCTTTGCTTCTGTGTTTCTTATTGCAATAAAAAGCCTGAAATATTAAACATACAGAAGAATGAAATTAGAATTTGTAAACCAGCAATAATATTATTCTGTTTTCAGTGTTCTAAATCTTTAAAGTTCAGCTTAAATAAACGTCATGTACCAGCTCCTTAAACAGCGTTAGCAATGTAAACAACATTTAAAAATGCAAGAAGTTCAACTTTATAAAAATTACATCTGCAGGCTGTTAAAGGAGAATCTGCAAGAAATGTCAAACAATACTGTTCCTTGTGTACTCCACTAAAATAACAAGAAAGTTGCATCTGGAAACAGTTACTGGCACAGGACTTAAATAAAGTATTGTGTTACCTTTAATAAACTAAATATTATTAATCAAGAGCCGGATATAACAGTGTGCCATCCAGCTGGCTTGTAATTCAATTAATTTACCTTCTTGGGAGATGACAATGGACTTTGATGATTTGATGGTTTTGCTGTCTAGAGTCCAGGTGACAGCTGCAGGGGGATCAGAGGAAATCCGACATTGTAAGACCAATTTTTCACCATCTACTACTTGAGCATCCTGAAGCTTCTCTGTAAAGGAGGGTGCTGTTCCTTTGCTTGCTGGTGGTTTGCTTGCTGTTGCTTTATTTTCAGGTTTTTTCCCAATTATTCCGCCATCCACCACTGCGCACCCATGTTCACAGTTTCTGTCATTCTTCTCTTCTTTTTTCACTGCTGGTTTGGCAACAGGAGCTTGAGAATTGGGGGTCGCATTCTGGGCTTCAGAATTGGTGCGGGCATTTGCTGTTGGGGTGCCAGCACTGCCATTCTCTGCAGGTGGCTTTTTCTTTGCGCCCAGCACAGATCTGAAATCAGTAACGGCTGGTTTAGGAGGTGGTGCCTTCTCCGGCAATGGGGTTTTTGGGGTGCCTTTCTTGGCCAGCACAGAGCGGAAGTCCACCTGCTGAGGAGCATGAACTTTCCTTTCCTCCTCTGACAAGGTCTTGGGTTTGACCTGCCGCTGCAGGTTTGCTCGGAAGTCCATTTGCTCGGCTGGGATTTCTTTCAGTTCCTCCTCAGAAAAACTTTTGGTGCTGACTTTCTTGCCTAAAATGTCACGGAAATCAAGTTGCTCAGCTTCCTGCTGCCTCAGGCTCTCCTCTGTGTGCTCCCGAGTTTCTACTCGCCTCTTCAGCACACCTCGGACGTCTTCCTGCTCTTCCTCAGCTGCTCTGGTTTCACTGCTGTTCTTTTTGAAACCACTTGTTCTACCAAATATTAGTTTACCATGATCTCCACCATCTCTTCGCTCTCCAGAGCTGGCTGATTCCCTCCCACTATGATCCGAAAAAGAAAAGAAAGAGAGAGCCAGGAAAGGGGCTGGTTTAAAAATGTCAGGGAACAATCTCAGAGCAGGAACAAAATGTGTTTATAGAAGGGGAGGTTGATTAGAGGAGCACACTCCATTAGTTTATTGCATCAATGATGACTTCAGGAGCCATATAAGGGCACAAACAAAAAAGATCTTCTCTAGTCTGGCTTGGTACAGTGTGCTTAGGCTGTATGATGAAAACAATTTGTTGGGTCACATTTGGGGATTAGGTTGAACAGCAGCCAGCCTGGGTCTGTAAGGGCAGGGAATTAACGGAGCAAAAAATAGAACCCACCCATGCAAGTCCCTGGGAAAAATACTCACTCTCTGAGCAGTTCTGCTCTGGAAGCTGAACTCTCCCGCAGCATCAGAGACACCTGGCAGCTGCATTCTCCAACTTGGTTCCTGAAATATTTAAGTGAAATCAGAAAAGAGGAGGTTTCTCCCTCCAAAACTGTAACTTGCCTGAGCTAAGTGACTGTGTGTTGCACCAAAGCAGCTCAAACCCAGTGTGGCATCCTCCTTTCCTATGCCCAGCATTGTGGTGGTCGACTGAGTGGATTTGGTTCCCTTATATTTAGAGCCAAGCTATCTCAAATAGCTTTTAGTGATCTGCTGCTTTCTGCACTGGGAACAACATACCCCCTGAACAAAAATCAAAGCAACTTACAGACTGAAACAGCTGCAAACAAACAAGCTAAAGGGAAACAAATACAAAAGCTGGAAAATCAAGGCAGAGGAAGGGGCTATTTTGCAAAGTTGAAAATCTTTCCAACTCTGCCTACTGTTTATTTATTCAAACCCAAGCTCTTAAGTTTTCTAATGTTAAGATATTAAAAGCAGGGTCTCATTTCCTTCCCTCCCCCCTGGCCGAACCAATCAGCAAAACCCATCTACATGGATTGCTCCAGCCTGGACATGTTTATATTAAAAAACATAAAAGTGTCACCATATATGGTGCTGAGTACTTATTCTTCCTTTTGCAGAGGAATACCATAGATGCCTTCTGGAAAGGGCTCCCATTAAATAATTCATTTAAAGTGCTCCCCCACCCTCACTGCTCCCTCCCTCCTGCAGATATATATCATTCTTCTAGCCCCAAACAGCTCTTCTCCACTTAACACAGAGGATGCCAAAAGTAAAATTTAACTCCCCTAGGGCAGCAGTTGTACAGCTGTTGCCACCACTGCCCTGAACTGCTGTTAAAAAACCTGACTTGAATTGATTAAAGATTAGAGATACCTTTTATTAGTGAAAACACTTTTGTGCGTCCCAGTTTCAGTATAAGCTTGTAAATGGACTACAACCTCCTGGATGATTTTTCTTTTTCAAACACAAATAATTTTTGCTACTGGAAACATTTCCTGGACATGAACAAAACATATGTGTTGGGGGGAAGACGGAAAGACAGGCCGGTTTTCCCAGCTGTGTTCTCCTTTCAGAAGACTTGCAACTTCAAGTCCTCTTTGCCCTGAAGTTTAGAACACAGACTCAGGAGTCCTTTTCTATTAGTTTGCCATAAAGGTATTGTCTAGCCTGTTTTTTAAGTAGTGCATGGAAATACGTTCCTAGATGTGGTTCTGTGTGGGTGAATAAAATATGATTTCACCCATTTGCAACTTGCAATGAAGTCACACGGTATGCAAGATCATTAACATAGACACACCACTAAGTTATGTCTCTATAATAGCAATTAGTGCCATCACCTTTTCAGATGGATTTCCCGTGCTTTCTGTTGCTTTAGAAAATGAAACTGGATCAGCCTACTGTGAAAAACAATCCTTTAACATCATGAAGTAATTGGTGGGGTTGACCAAAGTAACTGGATTGCAAAGTAGAGGTCCTCCTGGTAGGAACAACTCTTACTTGACCTTAAGACCATTAGCAACAAGAAGTCATAGAAGCATTTTAAACGCTTCATATTCAATAAGTCAGAATTATGGACACTAGGAGCCTGTTACTGAATGCAGTCTGTAAGGACAGCTCTGGAAGCCACAACCCTAATTTTCTTCAATACACCATACGAGCACCAAACAGAAACGGTCCAAATGGCAGGAGAGGATCCAAGTCAATGCAGAGAGTATTTAACTCAGTCCTGCACTGGAGACCTGCCATTTTTACTTTCTTTTATGTGTGACTTCCATTTGGAAGCAAGAGAAATAGAAAGAAGGAAAGACAATGGAAAGATAAATAGAAAAAATTGTACATCACCTCCTCCTAACATACTGTTTTGCATCAAATGATAGCAGGGTACCAACGTTGCTGAAAACCTGTTGGGTTCAAACAGTGCATTTCAAACTGGCCCATTTTGCCACTATTGGAACTCATGAATTTTTCTCTTGCTTCTCAGAAGCTTTTAAGAAAAGCAAGCATACTCTGAAACTGCCCAAATACTTCCTCATTCACCAGTGCTACAGGGCTGTTAGCAGGCTGCTGGCTTACTTAGAAGATCTCTCCTGTAAGTCTCCTAGAGCTCATTTACTCTTCCTTTAGAACTTAAAACCAATCCAAAGCTGACAAAGTAGGCAAAGCCATGCAAGCTGAAGTACAGACAATTTACAGCATACATCAAATAGGGAAGCACCACTACTCAGCTTCTACCATGACTGTATGACAAAAATATTTGCCCACAATACTTGTGTCACTGGTGGGGGAGGATAACGTAACAGAGAGAGCACTCTCCCACAGAGGGATCTGTGGCTGCTGAATGTGGTCCTGACTACTGTGAAGAATAATAGCACTTCTGCAGGACCCATTTCTGCAATGCATCTTTCCCTCTGCAAATTCTTCACATATGCAAAGAAGCAAATAAGGGAGGCAAAGCAAACTGCTCTAAGCTATTTTTCACAGAGTTTGGAAAATGAAGGAGGGAGTAAGAAAGCAGGAGAGCATTTTGTTCTTTCTATTTTTAAAACCTTGGGAAGCACTTACAAATTATAGCAACAGTGGGATATAGAAGTACCTAGATGGAAAAATGATTCACAAGGTAGTTTTTTGATCTTAATTACAATTTCTGATTCAAATGAATGGCTGAAAACTAGACCACTGGATGCAAACCTCGAGTCTATCTCTGATTCATCATATCCCTGTTCAAAAGAGTAGCCATCTCAGGGCGAGTCCTGCTCCCAGTGAAATCAAAGTGAGTTTTGTTACTGATTTTAGGAGCAGAGAGAAGATATTTTTGTCTTCTGAATTCAGTTGCAGAGTCCAAAAAGGTGAAGTTAATAATACTGACCCACCTTGGACATCACAAGATGGAAAAAGAGAAACAAGCCAAGAAAAATTAAGAGGGACTGGATAGTTTACATGCTAAATTCAATCAAGAATAATTCTGGAAACTTTGTAAATATTTTTACATTACGCAATTTCAGAATCTAGGCAAGGCAAGATACATAGAGGCAGTTAGAAAAAATAGAGCTTTGCAGTACACAAGCACTACTTCAAGTCTTTCATGTCTCTGCTGTTTTGAATCTTGGCAATAACTATATTACTTCTGCAAAATGAGGTTCTTCATATTGGCATTTTATCAACAAAACCCTAGACAAAAACAGATATTAGTGGCTCTGTTATTGTGGAACAATGATAGACATGGATAAAACCTATGCTTAGGAGCTATGCTGTACAGAAAGAAGTGTCTGGAAGTATTGACTTTTGCAGGATTGTTCTGTAGAATGCCCATGCTCAGGACTTATCTTTAAAATGTCAAGGAATAATAATAAAAAAACCCACCAAAACCAAATAAAACCCCAGCTGAAAAGCCCGAAGCAATTTTTAAAATAGCTCTCTGTCCTGTTGTGGGATCAGTTTTCCCTGGAATGGCTTTTATGTTCAAAATATCTTGAAATACTAGTTTCTTGGCAAAATCTACTCAAAAATTTTCACTGAAACTTAAACGAGACCTATTGTCTGTGTGTCCCTAGGAAGCACTCTCTGGAGGAAAAGGAAAAAAAAGTGCTGTTGATTATAGTGTGGGGTCACACCAAAAATTCCTACTAGCCTACCAAGTATGAAACAAGAATTGCAGAGTAAATTGCATTATTTTTAAAGAACGAACTGAAAGGGAAGTTGATCGTTAGCTATAGCTGGCGCTTCAGTGCAGGTAACTGTAAAGCCTCAGAATGAGGTTTTGCAACTCTTGTGAGTTAGTTAACTGGAGAGAAAGTCCAGACTCCATGAAGGTTTAATTCAAAAGAAAGCAACTAATCTACTGGATCACAACTTTTGCTGACATAAAGCAGAACAGCTCTACTGGCTTGAAGAGGATGCATGATTTACCACACTCGAGGGTTTGGCCAAAAGCTTTTTATACCTGAAAGACCAATCATTCTATTTGCATTTTTCAGCACTGAGTGGGACAATGGAATGGGAAGGGCTCATGGCTTTCTTTCCTAAAAACAGTGTGTTGATGTCAGAAAACAAGGTTTGGAAACTGTCTTTTACAGAAAGACAGAACTGTATTTATTGTTTGATGTAATAGAATGTGATCTTACAACTGCTTTTTATATAACCCGAATTGCAGAGTATTCAAGGTACCACTGATTTATAAGATGAATGGTTACCTCTGTTTTTAATCAGATTACCAAAAATCTCTAAATAAGATTAATCAACACAGCCAGACTTTTATGAGAGTTGGAGTTGGGGAAAAGAGAAATACTCAGCATCTGAGAAGACAAACGTTAACAAAGCAGATGATTTGTTTAATGAACTACAGGAGGATTTCTGAAGTCTCTCATGTTGACTGTGCTGTTATAAAGATAAAGGCTTTGCTCAACAAATACAGTCTCTGTCCAGGACTCCAAATTTCTTTGCTTACCTCTTCATTTATGATATATACACTGACTGAAAGAACATGGGAAAGTTTACTGGGATAAAAGGATACCAGTGCTTGCATCACTGGAAGGGTGCAAAGGACAGGAGAAAAAAAAATATGTCTGTGGTTTTCTGAGTCAAAAAAGGGTTGTTATTTCCCATTTCGATCATGATGGTTTCATAGAGACTCTGGTTTCTTATCCCTCAGCTGCATGGGCCGGCATTTTGCAGTCTGTAAAATGTTCAGACTTCAATAGATGAACCGCAGTAGTGGGTGAATCTGTTCTTTTTATATTTATGCAACACCATTCCTTGAGGCCTGAGCAATAATAGGCTCAATGGAACATTATTAGGACAATTAAAATGAGGAATGCAATTGTAGAGGAATTGGAGGACTATGTGTAGGTTTAAAACAAGGACAAGGAGAGGCTACAATGACTACCCTCTTAAAAGTCAGACCTAGTAGTCTGCTATATAGTAAAAGGCAAAGAAAACTCCCTCCCTCAGCATCATTTAGGATATGTAAGACAGAAAGCCAAGCAGCAATCATTGATGGATCACACTAGGATCACCCTGGGCTGCATACCCTTGTCAGCTCACTTTGATGGAAGGAGAAAGAACTAGGAAGAGACAAACAGATCTTTTGTTAGACCCAAATTTTTAAGAACAGAGTTTTAATTTGTGGGCAGCCAACACAAAAGGAGAATTGTGAAGGTATTAGGACAGAATTTAGAGCTTAAGAATAATGGAGAAGAAAATTGGAAAATAATTAACACTGTCAGGAAACCATGCCCAGACTGAATTAAGGGAGTTGGAGAAGGAATGACTCCCTAAAAGCAGCTATGCAACATGCTTCTAAAATTAATACATGAAGAGGAGCTGCACATTTTATTTGAAAAGAAAATGATTATGTTTAAAAATAGCTCACTGACAACTTCTCTACAAACTCTTCAGTGAATTGACTTGTGGTTTCTCAGTTATTCCATATTTTTAATGGACTTTGTAGGAGTTTTTGAGAGAAAGACACTAAACGCAGCTCTCCTCCTCTCAGATACTGTTAAGACTGTTTCTGAATATATAAACAATTCTCAATCAAGTATTCAAGATAAATGCAGGCAGTTCAAAAGCTATTTAGACAAGATTATTTGCTGCTGAAATTTATTTAGCTCTATAGCAAACTTGAAGTTATACAGCTGACATTTGCCTCCTTGAATCTTCCTGAGGCAGATACCTCTCTGTTATTCATAGTATATAAGCAATTGCCTAAAAGCATATGCCTTTCTGTTCCCTGAACAGTAACTGGAATTTTACAAATGACAGCAAGCTAAAAAGAGGTATCAGCATTTTCCTTGCTTGAATTGCAACATAGCTTTACTCATTATGGATTAGAAAAAGCCAACATGAATGTACTGATCTTTGTGGGATCCCCAGCTATTTCTCCAGTAAAAGGATTAGGGAATAATTCAAACTTGCATGTAATTTGCTGTGTTGTTTTCCAGCTACAACTTTATTACTTTCCACCCCCCCCCCCCCAAATTGTTCTCCTCTGCTAATTTTCTGAAATAATTTATTTTTTAAGTGAACATTCTGTTATGTTCTAGAGTCATGACATTGATAGGCTTCTACTTTGACAACTGTCTTCAGTGATGAATTTGAGCTGGGTGATCACCAACTACACCTGATCATTCAGGTCGACTTGTTCAAGTCAGCCACAGCAAAGTCTCCCACATAGCCCTCTTGGCTTTCCTTTGTTCTTCATGTTCTCTTTATTTCTTTCTTTCATCACTGAAGTTTCCTGAAATAGTTCAGCTCAGATCAGTGAAACCACCACCATAAGAGAGGCAGCCCACGTCCACGGCACATAAACCGAAGTGTGGAAACGTACCAGTAGAAGGTAGCAGTACTCACAGTTTGGCCTGCTCTCTCATGTAGAGGTTAGTAACATTAATGAAGTTGAACAGGCATTTCTAATCCCACCAGAGGTACTGAGTGGTAGAAACACCACTGATCCCCAGTGTGACTTTTCTTAGATGCAAGAAGGTATATAGACCAGACCTGCACAATCAGCATGACCTGGGGTGATTTTGAACAAGCCAATTGTTCTGAAATGAGTCACTTTGCAATTTATTGCAGAGTACAAAGAGTCTAAATCTACTAAAGAGCTTATTTGTGAAAAGGTCATGTCACCTATGGTTCTACCTACATACATTTTAGTAACAGGGATTGAAATGAAGTGTATAAAAACCTCATTATAGGAATTTTCTAAAGCACCATTTTCTGATAAAAAGTGAGTACCTCATCTGACTTTAAAATATTCTGAGGTTAGTTTGGCTGTCTGTGGTAGTCTGTGGAAACAGAACTAGATATCTATGCAGCAACACGTCCATCACTTGGGCAATAACTTCATTCCCTTTCTGGAATAATATAACTATAAAAAATAAACTCACTGTTTAGAGGCTCAACTGGTTAAATTTATTAAGAAACACCATGCCTCCTTGGGTTAGGAAGACAGAAGTAATTTGTTTGCAAGCAGACAAAGGAAAATTCAGCTTCTGAATTTGGTACTGGACTGAAGTATATAAAAGAAAAATAACTTGTTTATAGGATGAAAAAAGGCCAAACCCACCATGAACCAGGCAAGTGGAAACCGTACAGAACTGCAATGCTAATGCTTTGTGCTACTGGGCAGTCTAAACTGTCTACTCAACTAGTTAGTTTGGACTAAAAGGCTAACATGTGGAACAGTCCGTGATGATTAAGTAAGCTTTAGTAAAGAAAGTCACAAAAATTAGTCAAGTAAGGCAGTACATCTAAGCACAGTAAATAGCACAGGGTGATTAACATAAGTTTAAAGTTGTACACCAAATTTTCTATGACACAGGGAGACAGAAATTACAGGCCACATGTAATTAGGCCCAATGTTCACCATTGGAGGTGGAAAATGCTGTGGCAGTCTCTACAAGGTAAAGCAGCAGCAAATCTCACCTTTCATTTTAAGGACAGTTATTTTACCAGAAAACGAATTTAATTCAAAACAGCTCTTCTAAATTTTGAAGGAATGACAAGAAGCCCAAAGCATCAGAGTGCCTCATTTCAAAGATACATGAGAGAAAGCAGACTACAAATTCCATAACAAAATTCAGACATTTCTAGCTTGGCCAGAAAACACTTTCTCCTCTGAAAGATATGGATCATAACCTGGTGGAACGGCCCTTCCTGGTCAGGTTGTTCCCAGAGAAAGCAAGGATCTTTAAAAACATCCAGAGAGATGCCAAATATGATACACAATAGCTCCAGAATCAAGACAGTGGTGGTTTCCCTTGCTAGAAACCCAAATTGCTTCCTGTACTGCTGCTACAAAGCTTTTTTTTTTTTTCAGGGTCCCAAAAGGATGCTCTGTACTGCCTTGCCCTTCTTTCTGACTACTCTTGTGTTTCCTCTCTCTTCTTTCAGTTTTATTAGTTCTTTTCATCCCTTAGAAATATTTAGTTCCTTTAGTACCCTACTGTTTTGTGCAAATAGGAAGGGACTCATGTCTTCTTGAGGTGGGAATTTCAGCATGAGGGTAAATATAACTAATTGTTCCAAGGGAACAAGCTCTTTTCATGGCAAACATACCTGAGCTGAATTTCATATTGCCCTGCGTGACGAGATTGCACATTCCTCAAGATCAGTGTGAAGATGTCCTCATTTTGCAGGATTTCACATGCTGTTCCCGGCACTATTTCTTGCCCATCTTTAAACCAGTGAACAGTGGGGAAAGGATCTCCAGCAATGGCACAGGATATAAGGACATTTTGCCCAGGAGCTGCTGTCACTGATCTCGGCTTACTAATGAACCAGGGCTGAATACCATCCTGAGGTTCTGTAGTTTACAAACAGAGTTTACAAATCAGAAGGAAATGCCAAGCTTGAAAGGAGCTAATAAACAAATTTCAAGGAAAGCAAAGTTATTTCAAAGATGCAGGATAAAAGTTTTTTATGCAAAAATAAGTCAGGTTTTAATTTTGGAAGTAACTTGTGTTGGTACTAAAATTAATCATTTACTTGGCACTTTACTGGCTCGATCCAGGTTTATATTAAGAGTAAATCAAAGGGAATTTAAAGCTGCCCTAAAAGGACTCTTGAAGATTCGTCCCTAGAGAATATGGATACGAATAGCTTTAAGGGCAAATGACAGTACTATGACTGCTGTGCAGTTGAGAGCTTATGCAATAAATCACCATTAACAATTGCATCAAATTGCATTTAATATAGAAGTCTGACCCTGAGGCTACATCTCAGGGGAGCTTAGAGAACAGAGGGAGGTCTGAATTCAGAGCCGGCAGTGACAACAAACTACAGACCCACCCCTGGATGCTCTCTGAAAACCTGGGGTTAAGATCCTTTATGTTAAAAATAACAAAAAGTCTCCCATTGATTTCCAATAATTCTCCGTAATGACTACAGAAAACTGTTGGCATACAGTAAGGGCAGATGAAGTCCCCTGTCAGGAAAGTAGCGAATGCCCAGTCACAGGAAGTTTGTAGGTACTTCAGTGTTTACTGTGGGATTTACATCACATGTGGAGATTCAAAGCCAATTTTTTTGCAGCTAGTTCTCAAATTGCAGAAATCATGTGTTTCTCTACCATTACAATGCTAATATTATAGCCAGGATACCTGGCTCCTAGACAACTTTCCCAAATACTCAGGGCTCTAATTGGAAAGGAAAACATCATTTAACAGTTTACATTAAGTCCATAGCTAAGTAAGCCTTATAGTCATAATCTGAAGCTGCATTTAGCAGAAGTTTTGCATTGTGCCTAGGAATAGGATTCAGGAATGCATTTTTGAAATAGTAACATTATGTTCCAGAGTGAAAAGATTTTTTTCAAGTTGCTTCTGCTCAATATCCTTCTTAATTCAGATGCAGAGGCTGAGAACTCCTAGCATCTTCCACAACAGACCTTTATAAACACTCATGTACTTTAAATAGACACTCCTCCAGCACATTAGAATTATTTCCTTTTAGCATTTCCTATGGTGGAGAATAACTTTATACCTTGTACTGTCAATGTAGCCTGGGTTTGAGTTTCTCCTAATTCATTCCAGGCTTCACAGGTGTATTTCCCTGTGTCTTCAGGAAATACTTCCTGGATGTACAGACTGTACTCATTGCCTTTCTTCTCAAAGTGGAAATCTTCTGTCTCCTGGATTTCTTTCCCATTGTGCAGCCAGATAATTTCAGGAGGTGGGTTAGCTGAGAAAGAGGAAACAGCAAAAATCAGACATGGACACCCACCAAATATTGATTAAGAAAATGAACAAAGTTGTTTGTTTTCTGCCACCTGGTTGTACAATTTCATCTTCAAAACATTCAGGAACCTAATTAGCTCTGTTGGTGCTGTATAACATGGCATACTTCTAAGTCCGTCTTATTACAGTTGAAACACAGATGAATAAGGGAAGCATGTATACAATAGAGGGAGAATGAACTCTAGACCCCATGAACTTATTCTCAAGTGTTTCTTTTACCAAAGCTGATACCAGGACTACTCTTTTCTGCAGCACTAATCTTACCCCAGCTGACTGGAAATCAATCTTGTTTGGTTCACAACAAAAGCTCTTACAAGTCGGCTGACAGTTTTAGTTCGACAGCAGGACTCAGGAAGTACATTATTATTATTACTATAAAGAAACACTTTTCTGGACAGGTCTGGAAACATTAACACTGGACAATGTTCGTCCACCTTGGAGATCAGATTAGACAAACCTAGTTTTTACTTTAAAAAAAAAAGTACCTTGAAATATTATTTGAAAACACAAAGACACTTGCTAAAAGAACAGAAAACCAGAAAAAGCACATATTGTGCAGCAGGACTTAAAATTTATAAATAATACTGTTCCATAGCTACGCACCCGATACCTCCACAGTCATTATCACTTGACTTCCGTCCATTACTTTGAGGTCAGCCAGGCCTTTAAGGAAGATGGGTGCAAAAGTCTTGTTTAACTTGGCGGCCTGTGGACTTTCTGTTTTCTTGCTGCTCTTCTTTTCTGTGAAATCAAGAGGAGAACAAAAGGGGTCTCTTACTGGAATTTTCATGACAAATTTTAACTGACCTTAGGTTCAAACTGATTTTGAGTCAGTGGTCTTGTTTCATCTCTGAGAAGGCAAAAATCACTGAAACCTCCCAATATAGCTGTTTAGACTTGCCATTAGTCCAAGCAGAAAGGCAAGAAATGGGAATGGAACTGTCTTTCCTTCAGGGATCCTCCTAAATCATTGTTAACAAATATCATAGAGTATCACACACAAATTTACACTCATTTTCCCTAGGTACACATGCTCCGGTGCAAAAAAACCCAAACCCCCAAAACTTGTAAGCAGCAATCCAGTGCTTTTAATCACTGCTAAAGTCACGTAAAACTATTAAGGTATGTTACAAGTTGCTATTCTCATGATTGATGAGTTGAAAATGTAAACTCACAGGAATATAGGACTTGCTACTCTGTATGAAACTACAAAACATTTAGATTGTTAAATGGTCAAAAACAAATGGGTTTGAGTTCACCATACTCCTCTCCTGTATTACACTTAACCAACTGATCGATGATGGGAAAGACTGAAATCTGAGGTTATCAATATATATCACAAAACAAACTATTGGATTAGGGCTTCTTTTTTCTTTTTTTTTTGAGGCTGTTTAATCAAATTATGAGTGCTGGAGTGAAACGAATCATTCTTAAAAATAGAATCTAGTCATGGTAGATATGTAATTTCCAGTACCCACAAGGGTCTCCTTTGTCTCGGATTCAGAGGCTATGAAATGAGATCATTTAACTATGACCTATATGGTACGCTAGATCCTAGACCAGGAAAGACACTTCTGCTCTAAAAACCTGAGTGAAGACTCTTCTGAAGCCAAAGTAGGGATCATGACCACATGTAAGAAGTCATAAATATTTATCGGTCACTTGGATACACTTTTTGTTTTGTTTAAGTTGAGTTCAGACCTATTACGTCTTGCCTTTAAAATGCCAACCCTACTTTCTGTCCATACATGAAAATAGCTTCATTTTGCTTATTCCTACCTTCAAAATTTTCAAAGGTATGTCAATATCATCCAAACTAGTATTACAGCAACACAGAGTGCCAGGCTGGGAAAAAAACTCAACACCATTAATAAAAGGATGGTGATTAGAACAACTAAAAGTACCTCACTGAGCAAGTCCACTGAACCTCCCGGAGGCAAAAAGTTAAGCTTGTCCCAAGGTTATTTGAGCTCAATGTAAATTTGGAAGCTGCCTGGAGAGGAAGTTTTTCCTCTTCTCTAGCAAAGCTTTTTCTAGCCAAATTTTTGTCTCGCTGGCTTATGTCGTAGGTTTTTTCTTGGCACTGAGCAGGAAGACATTGATGCATGTGAGAACGGAAATATGGGACCTGACTGAGACCCAGTCAGCTCCATGTTATGGACTTAGTACTCTGAAATGCCTGATTCACCATCAGGCCACACTGATCAGTCACAGGGTTTCCTACAGCACCTGCCTATATGTGACTAATGCTGTACAGAAAATAGCCAAGAAGTTGGGTCAAACCCATCTACAGTCATAAACTGTGGTGGTTCACCATATTCCTCTGTTTTGTACAGTTTACTCAGGGAAACAGCTTTGAATGACTGCTGGACTAAGCAATATCAGCACATGCTCCTTTACTACTCTAATGCATCCAGAAAATCCCTTTGTCCCTCAAATGGAAACAGATCTGGGAGGGAAAGCAGAAATCTATATAATGGGAAAAAGGAGAAAAAGAAGAAGGAAAAAGGAGGAAAAGAAAAAATGAGAAAGTAGTAAGAGAGGAAAGAGGCATAGAAAAAAATAATAAAAAAGGACACTTAAATGATGTTTCTGTTTCTATTATCCCTTTTATTGAAATAATTCATAACATTGCAAATCAAGAAGGCAGACATGCAATAAAAGGAGAGCAGGGAAAGGAAAATAAAAGCAGAGGTGTGGTTCTAGCCCAACAGAGAAACAGACTTGGGGTATGATCAGAGAAGTTCAAACCTTCAGAGAAGGACAGATAACAATAAAAGAGCTGACAGAGCTCCCACGAGAGAGAACAGTGACCAGGAAACAAATTTGCCAGTAGTGGCTCTAGCAGCAATTATCCCAAAACAGACCGAGCTGCCTCCAGCAGAGCCCTGGTACAAACAGCACTAAGTACTAGCAGCACTCCACATCCCTTGCAACTGGCCCTTTGCTTTATTAGACTGACATGCCTGTTCCATGTAGTCTAAATAAATGGATTTCTGTAATCAGGGAAGATAATACAGTATAACAGTCTCAGCCCATTAAAAAGAAATGGGTAAGCAACAACAGAAGGAATAGAGCAAAATAATTTCCCACAGGGAATTTTTCAGCAATCTTAACTCCTCCAGAATATGTGCTGCAGAAATGAAAGGGGTTTTTTTGGAATAAAACCACCTTCTTGCACAGAGCTGCATAAATATTAAAAGGTCGCAAGCAAATTGTTCATAGTAACAGCATATATGAATCACAAACCCAACTCAATTACAAAAAAATGAGGCCTCAGTTTCTGAAGTTACCTCAGACAGATGCATCCTACACTGTCATATCGACGGATATGAGTGACATTAAGATGATTTACTAGGGGTGCAGGCCTCTACCCCTAATAAGAATGACCTGCAGGATTAAAGGATGAAGAACAAATTGCCATTGTTACTGATCAGTGCTCATTATTTGCAAGGGAAACTGTCAAACTGAAACAAAGCCAGCCAGAACCTGCCTCACCATCCCACAAATCTTAAAAACAGCATTTACACTGAATTTAAGCACTGCACAGGTTTATGCTGATCTCTTGTATGAAGACCAGTTCTGTGCTTAAGTAGAAAATGATGATGGTTGAGTATCAAACCCCAGAAGTCTATGGTATATGAGTGGTAAAAAACTTACAGGGTACAGCTTCAACAGTGCAAGAAAAGTTACTGGAGAGATGAAAGAGTTATTACGTTAGGGGAAATTGAATGTAATCACGCAGGCAAATAGTAAGATGGATTATTAAGTCTGAAATCTTGAAAACTCGAGGATTTCTCTGGGGACAGAAACAAAGGCAACTTTATAAATCGTAACATTTCTGAAGACATTCCTATCCTTGTAAACCTGTCAACCTATCATATACCAATGTATATACGCTTTGATCTAGTCCTTGAAGTATTACCTGATTTCTCAATACCTGTTGCAAAGCAGGAGTAAAAACGTTTCCCTTTCTATTGCTGATGTTCTTTGGAGCATGGGGGCAGTGAAGGCATGTCTTTACCAACAGATATGAAATTTGTTGTATGTAAGAGCTCAAAAACTAGAAGCTATCATGGCTAAGGGAACCAGTATCCTTTTCAAACACATGACATCCAGGATACAAGAAATACATGGCTAAAAAGATTGACTCCATGGCTACTTGAACAGGCTTTCTTCAAAACACAAGCATTCTCCCCTACTTTTTAAATATGTATTTTAATAGGGATCTCTAATCTTATGCTACTGATGTTCCATAGTATATGTTGATCGGCAGCAGATATTTATTCTACCAACAACATAAGCAGAATATCACCAAAATTGTCTAATGTTTCTTGACTTGGCTGCAACAATTAAAAAGAGTGAAGTTCTAATCCATTAATGTTATTTGTTCATTAAGAAACCATAGGGGATCATTTCATGTAACTTTTCTTCCTTTACTTAAAATTTGATATTGTGAACTTCTAGACTTAGAAAAAAATTACACTGACTTACTGGCAACTTCAGTTTCTTGCAGATGCTTTACACAACACAGATAGCTTTAGATAGGCGATTTAGTTTTATTTAGTCTTAGTCTAAAATCATTGCATTTTCTCAAAAGGGACTGATACAATCATGCAGAGGCCAATTTACAAAGCCTGAATGTTAACAATTTTCAAATTCTTCTGAAGCTTGTAAATGCTTTATTTATTTATTACATAGCACCACACAGTGACTCAGTGCTCCTTTCATGAAGGCTTTAACATTTCACAATTTAACCATGAGACAGCAGCAGCACTGTACAATTTGATGGCTTATTTTTATATACCTATGGGCTTATTCAATTTTAGCGTTTACAGCTCTTGTTTGGAAAAGCAGCAGTCAATTTGATTTTGGAGAGTATTTGGGAAAAGAAGGGACACTGCTTGTTGAAGATGAAGGAAATAACTCCTGTTCCCATTTATGGTGAAAAGATCCTGTGTGATTCTACTTCCTTTTGAAAACACTTGGCTAATTATTTGCCAGGAAAGTAGTACAAGGTAAACCATATAACGAAACCCCAGGAACGGTTTGCAAAAGGGTAGCTTAGAGAGCGTAACAACCAGAGAAGTTCTCATTCCATGGCCACAGCTAAGTGCTAGCTAGTCTCATACATCAGGAACAAAATCTGTGACCTGCGCCAGGAAAAGGGACAGCAAGGAGATAAGAAAATCGGGACACAAATAAGCAAGCTGCACACAATGAAAGGCCAGTGTTAGGGCATGATTTCTCATTCCTTCAAAGCCCCTTTCACTACGTGAACTCTGCTGGTGTTCAAAATTCATATGCTCTTCAGTGACAGCTGGCTTCAGAGCCCAAAGCAGGGGGAAGGAAGAGAAAGAAAGCAGTACAGGTACAGCTCCAAGCTCAGATTGCAAGTCACTATGCTTCTGACTGAAACAACCTCTTTTGTAACACTGCAGGGTACTTTTGCTGCCAAAATTACAGGCAGTAAAAATACGGCACATCTGACACCAGAAAGGAAATCTGGAACAAAGGAAAATTTTGTCTGACATTAGCATAAGGGCATGACTTTGTTATATATCTACACAACTTCAAGCTTAAGCAACTGGATGTGAAATAGAGGAGATCTGATCTCTTCCTATTATGTTAATGTGCTCTAATCGCCTACAGCCATTTAACATCTGCCCTACCACTCTTACTTCTTCTTACTTTCAATTCGGAGTAGGTTTACCTCTAAGAATGAAAAGAAGAATATACGAGTTATCACATAGTAGTACTGCCTTAGTGCCTGAAAAAATTCTACCCCAGGCAGTTTTCTTCCTCTTCCCTCCTTTCCCAGGCAGATCCTATCACGGCAATTGGTGAGGAACAGCAGAAAGCACTACATAGGGTGAGCTTAAATCGTAACATGTACATTTCAATAACTTGTTTTCAAACCGTACAACTAGTTTATTTTACAGTAGCTTATAAAAGCTGCCACAATTTTTAACCACAGTTGTTGGTTTTGTGGAAGTCCAATCATGCAAGATCATGGAGAAGTTACTACTATTTTCTCAAAGGCTGCTTATAGAATCACAGAATGGTTTGGGTTGGAAGGGTCCTCAAAGACCATCTAGTTCCAACCCCCTGCCACAGGCAGGGACACCCTCCACTAGACCAGATTGCCCAAAGCCCCATCCAACCTGGCCTTGAACACTTATAGAGCACAGAATTCACAAAGGCTCTTGTAAAAACATGAGCTCAAGAAGTTTAACAGTTTTTTGCACAGAGTTGTAGTCTGTTGTAATGCATAAGCCCAGCTGGGGCATTTGCTGGTGACCAGTGGTGTCTGTCATTTCAACAGGCTTTTGATAAGGCATTACACAGAGTGATAGATTTAAAAGTCCACCATAGTGATCCCACTTACATGGTTCCTATGTTTTTTGCCTTTCCTCAGGTTTTAATATGCATGAATGTTGGGAAACATCAAGTAGTAAGATGCACGGCTCAGTGGGAAACACAGCCTGGGAGACCAGAAATAGTAAGCAAAGCATGTAGAGGATACCTTATATACCCACATATGTTTTCTACAAAGCAAAAATAATACAGGCTTTACTCAGAGCATTGCCTTACTCCCAAAGGTTTTTATTAGAAAGACAGTCTAACAAGCATCCAAATCTGTGTTTAAAAAAGCCACTTAGTGCATTAAATCCACAAAGATTAAGGAGCATTCAAACTCTTCCAGTTTCTTACAAAAATACAGATTCTCAGCATATTTGGATGGCAATGGGAAAAGAGATATATTGCCTCTGATACACATTTATTTCTATTCATCTCCTATTCTGCTTTCCTATTTGCAAAATCAAATAAATTCATCCATCTACACCTACCATATAAAACACCTGCTTATCTATTAACCTGTATTAATAAAAATTTAAGGTATTAAAAAATGCTTTCCTATTATTTGACTTTTCACAATCCAGGATTTCAAGAGTGTTTACACAAATTTAACATCCATGTACCTGCAGACTGGAAATTATTGCAACAGAAGTCTTAATGTTAGCTGTAGGCCTAAGCCAAAACACGTTAGATTTTTTTTTAGAACCTAGAGCTGGATCAGAACTGGATGCTTGAACACAACTGTAAACATCTCTATATTATAAGCTAGGGTGAGTTACCATGTTGAAGGCGTATATGTAAAAGAAAGAGTGGAAAATTCACGCTGCACTGAACAGTAGCCTACTACAGATCAATTGTACAATATACATGTATCAGTTTAACTGCAAGTAAGCAACCAACTCATTTCTAGGGTAAAAAATCTATACACATGAAGAGAAGGGAGAAAAAAAAAAAGAATCAGTAACTTCACTGTGGCATTTCCATTCCCAGATGGTGTATTGTAACTAGACTGAAGATGAAAACCCAGGTCAGGATGCAAACTTGAAGAAGGTTTCCCAAGACTGGACCTGGATTCTACTTGGTCTGTAGCCAAAACAGTTAACATCTTGCAGACAACATCTATTCTACTAAATTTTCTGGTTCATTCGCCAGATGTACTGAAGACTTTTTAATGTGAGCTGCAGAATGCTGACATCTCCTGTTGAAATATCAGGACTTCAGCATGCTCAGCACTGCACAGAATCACACAATAACTGAGTTTGGAAGGGGCCTCTGGAGACCGTCTAGTCCAGCCCTCAGCTGAAGCAGGGTCAGCTACAGCCCTGAATATACACATTCAATGCAATAACTCAGCTGCACAAGGTCAGGGTTACAACTGGTCACAAGTCAAGGACATGCAAAGAGTAGAGAGTTTGCTGCCTTACGTTCAGAACATTGCAAACAACTTGCAGTGTTTAGTCTTAGAAGAGATTTAATTATACCCGAGGAATCTGTTTGCCAGAATCATATGGTTAACTGCCAGATAATGCCTAGTCTGAGCCGGGCGAAAGGACTGTCTCAGCAACATTTACCATTTATGGTGTTTAAATATCATTTTGGCTCAGAGGCTAATAAGTCAACTGAGCTGAGGAGAATGCTTAACTCAAAAAGCTCTCTGTGTGAGCAAGCTCAGAGAGAGAAGCAGCAGATTCTGCTAAAATCTCTCAAAGCAAGACTCAGGTTCACGCACATACATACAGCCAGAGCTGTAAAGCAGCCTGGCCAGCTGAATTACAGATTTTGAAGAGAGTTTCACCTCTCCAAATACTTTCCATGTAAATAAATTCAGCTGTTACCAGATCTCACATCAACAATGCTATCAACTCAAAAACCAACAGATTTTGTAAGACACAAATTTCGTATTAGGACACTCATCTCATCTGTCTTTCTTCCCATAAAGTATTTTTCTGTCTCAGGCCTGAATTGATATGGTCAAAATATTTCCTGCAAGTTTTCCAAGAATTCCAAACTTGATTTATACTGGCATAAAAAAATATGAGACCTCTATGTTCCTGAGAAATGTAGGGACGTTTCTGCTTTATTAAAGACCTCAGGTTGGTATGCCTTTTTGCAAACTTAGGTCATGAGAACTAAGTGTTAAATGACCTAGCAGTGTTCTTTACACGTTTACCTCCCATCATTTATTATTGCAGTTATAATCTGGTTTTGTAAATGGAAAGCAAGATTTAAATATCCTTGAGAGATGCTTTCACTGAAGAGCTGGGCCAAGTTATGGTCTGGATGCTGTGCATTGCATTACACAGAAAAACTCCTAACGCAAGATTGGCAATGCCCTCAGCCTATACTAATCAGGGTGCTTACAGATATACAAAGGAGGCAGAGTTCCACTTTATCCAGTCCGGAAATCTATTTATTTTACTGCAGGCTGGTCTTGCAGCCCTAACCTGCAGGTCCATGTATGCTCCTTCTTTTCCAAGTCTTTCTCTTCGTATGGGAAATCACCAGGTCATCAGCATTTTAACCTCTGCTTTGTCTACTCAGTTTGTTCTGCAACCCACAACATTCGAAAGAGATGCCCCCCCAGAAATCCGAATATGAAAAGGCTGACTGCGCCAGTAAGAGCGATGATTTGGGAGAGACATTCAAAATCTCAATTTAGAGTGCAGTGGACAGAGATACAGAATAGCCAGCTGAGTTCACATCAGATCACTTTTGCAGTCAGCAGACCAAATTCCTCAGTGACAGTCTCACTGGAAGTTTTTGCAGCCCAAGTGGTGTTTGCTTTTGCCTTCAGAACTGTCTGCCTTATTAATGACGAACCCTGTTTGCAATTTATTTACATCAGGTAATTGCTCTTTTGTCACTGCCACAGACAGCAACTCCATGGAAGGGGCTGAGAGTGTGTCTATCTACCAAATGTATTTATAAGGCAGCTCAGCTGGCCCACTGCTAACCAATTCCCCAGTGCTAGATACCAGTCTGACATGGAGAATTGCAGGAGAGGTGCTTCATGTATGCGCTTAGCTCCACAGTGAAAATGTGCATACTGCTGAGGCAGAATTTTACCTTCACATGTACAGTCTCAATTTTTTGTATGTCTGCCTAGATAGAATTTAACTTAGTTGTGGTATATCATGATGTACAGAGATATCACTTCTACTAGGAAAAAAACCTGGGATGTGCATGAGCTGAAATTCAATGGAAGTGCAATAGGAACAGGGAGTCACATAAAGCACAAATGTCCCCGAGGATGCCACTGATACAAGGAGTTACAGCCCCTTCAGCCCTTCCCTCCTCTGGCAAATCCACACTGGCTACAGAATAGGTACCAGTGGTGGTATTAAAATAGTACTGCTCACTCTGTGGGGTAAGTAATAAAAAGATACTGTCCTAAGGATATTTTTAAGGAACCCCTCAAAAATGGCTCAGCTTGAGAGCAAGGAAACGTTCGAAGTTAGACTAATAGAAAGGAAAACAAACAAACAAGCAAGCAAGCAAAACCCCAAAACCTCAGCAGCATTCTATTTCTGGGTAAAAGTTGATGCCAGAAAGGAATTCTAAAGCAAGACTTGTTTGGCATTTAAGTCCAGAAAAGATAAGGGCATTCTAATATGGCATTGTTTGCAGTCAGTTGTCTCTTTGCTAATCAATCCCTTTAGTTCACCAAGTCCTTTGATTAAAAGCCATTTTTTAATTACTATTTTCTTGAGCACATGACAAAAAGCTTGTGAGACCCTGACATCCTCTGCTTTTCTGTAAGCATTGGCCATGCTCCTCCGCTTATGCGGGAATCTTTCCTCCATAAGTGAAACTTCCATACGGTTTTTGCACTGGAGCATGTTTGGTTGTAGATAACACAGAATATTAGAGGTTGGAAGGGACCTCAAAAGATCATCTAGTCCAACCCCCCCTGCCAAGGCAGGACCACCTAGAGCACATCACTCAGGAACACGTCCAGTCGCGTTTTGAATGTCTCCAGGGAAGGAGCCTCCACAACCTCTCTGGGCAGCCTGTTCCAGGGCTCTGTCACTCTCACAGTAAAAAAGTTTTTTCTTATATTAACATGGAACCTCCATATGTTTTATGTCAGCTGGTAATGCAAGGTACTCAACAGGCTTCTAAATACTGTCAACATGTCTGCTCCCAAATCCAAGAGAAATTACTAGAAAAGAACAAAACTTATATTAATTATGCTTTAAAAAGAAGTGAAAAATTAGGCACAGATACATCCTTAGAATCTGTCTTGCTGCCTCTATAATTTTAATTCTAATATTGGAAAACTACTTGCTTAAAGATGTATTTCACCTTTTGATTTATAGTTTAAAGGGAAACATCAGTCCTACTCTTCCTTTTCTGACTCTCACTCTGCCTAAATATGAGGCATTAGAGATGAAAAGCTTAGATGTTAAAACAGGTCACTTCTAGCACTTAGTTAGCCATTTTACCTGTGATGTCATGTTTTTTTTGTACTTCGTCATTTGTTGAGCAATATTTGCACAACAGGACTGTGTTTTGATAAATTCCTGTTAATCTAGTAGTTACGGAAAGGCAGCTCAGTGAAGCTAGGTTGGAAGTCAATTCATAGGCATAACATAAGCTGGGGGAATTCATTCTAATGTAGTTACATTAGAACAGCAGGAAAAAGGAATGCAGACAGAAATTATGCTTAGTGTCAGAAACCAAGCCCATTTTCCTCCAGAAAAGCACACACTACATCCAACTCTCAGATGCTTTGGGACCAATTTTCAGTGATTAATTATGATTAGGGCTTCCTCCAATCCTTCAGCTTGCCTGCCTCAAATCTACCTGCACAACAGTAATTTCTGGAGAGTTTTCTAAATTCAGCTAACCCCATGAGATAGTTTGATGGCTGTTTTGAGTTCCCACCAGCTAAACCACATCGGCTTCTCTTGGAAACGTTCTTTGGGGTAACATCATGCCCATGCTTTAAAAATTACTCAGGCATATATTCAGTTCACAGGCGTTATACGTATTTTGATGACTTCCACTTTTCAGCTGAAACCTAGAACATTACAGAATTTGGCAATCCAAGTTAGGACAGTTTACCCCTTGGCCAATGCAGGGTCATTCCTAAGAATGTTACAATAACCATCTGTTTGCTGTCATTCTGGTGAGTACTGGCTTATGTTTGCAGCATTTGATCGCTTCACAGTTGAGCAGACCATCAGATATAGGGGAGGAATTTTCCTTCTTTTCAAATTGAACATTTTTTTTCTGTCAACATCTCATCTTTGTTTTTCACTTTGAAGAAATACCAATGCAATTCCTGCCATTCAACTTTTCCTCATTCTGCAAGCATTCATCCCTCATTTGCACCTAGATTTGGTTCCCCTTTCACTGGAAATGATTTATGTCAAGAAGCTGTCTTTAGAGAATACTGTTTGTATTGATGGCTGTAATCCTATATCATTAAAAACTTCCACACATGCTTTGCTGTTGTCCTTCATTTTTGGTCTCTAGCCAGCATTGTGTTTCACATTTGGTCCTTAGGTGCTGATATTAGGCAATTTTTTTAAAAAGTAAGCTTAATCTTACAGGGATTACAGCTGCTAGTGACCCATACAGAGTGCCAGACTGAGAACTTTGGGACACTTTTGAAGCAGTGGAACTGAGTTCGACGGCCAATATTAGCCCTGCTCACAAAAGTTTACCTCCAACCTTTCAACAAGGTAACAAAACCCCCTCCCTTTCAGTTCGTGCTCTGAAACCAGTTCTGACATAGCCAAGTGGTTCCACCAGGCCACTGGTCTGGAATGCCTTTTGGACATTTAACAAGGCTAGACTTGTATATTTTGAAAAGTCTTCTGTAGCCGTTTATATTTATGTTACGCTTGAAATACAGCAAAGTGCTTTCAAATAAATAGTGCCTTTGAAAAGCTGTCACAAATATTTCATCACTTCAGGCAAGTAAAACATCATACTTGATTTACCTTGGGCAGAAACATGTATCTCAGAGAAACAATGCTGTAGCCTCTCAATTCAGTCTTCAAAGAGAGGCTGCTCATTGCAGTGATAACCTTCTTTAAAAGATTAATGTCTAAGAGGGGACATTCTGAGAGAGGAAGAAAAACAACTCCACAACCTAAAGACAGCATGTCTCATGACTGGCAGAAAAGACTCCTACCTGAAAGCCTTTCTTCCACCTGGTTATATTTTATGGTCCTACTCACAGCTGAAGGAAGAGTCACAGGAACAAAACAAACTGGTATTCCAGAAAGCATCTCCCCTCACTGCTCTGATAAACTGGTTACAGCAGAGACTCTGACAGGCTTTCAGGTGACTTTAATCTGCTTGTCCACTGATCAATGAATGACTACAGTAATCGGATTGTAAGGGCTACAGGCTTCCCAACATAGACAGTTATGCTGGGGAGACTGCACTAAAAAAAATAAATAGTGTGAACAGAAAGTGGTGGGGGAGAAAGGGAGAACAGATGTGAAGTCAGGAAAGTGCACTGCTGGCAGGGAGGCAGAAATGAAGTCAAGAGCAAACGAGCAGGAGCAGCAGTATTTCCTGAATAGTGTTTGCTCACCAAGGGAATAGAATAGAATAGAATAGAATAGAATAGAATAGAATAGAATAGAATCGAATCATTAAGGTTGGAAGTGACCTCAAGGATCATCTAGTGCAACCGCCCCCCCCCATCACCTATTAACCATTAAACCATGTCCTTCAGTGCTGCATCCAACCTTTCCTTAAATACCCGCAGGGACGGTGACTCCACCACCTCCCTGGGCAACCTGTTCCAATGCCCGACCACCCTTTCCGAGACGAAATTTCTCCTCATCTCCAACCTGAACCTTCCCTGGCGCAACTTGCAGCCATTTCCCCTTGTCCTGTCACTAGTTATCTGCGAGAAGAGGCCGACCCGCAGCTCACCACAACTTCCTTTCAGGTAGTTGTAGAGGGCAACAAGGTCTCCCCTGAGCCTTCTCTTCTCCAGACTAAACAAGCCCAGTTCCTTCAGCCACTCCTCATCAGACCTGTGCTCCAGCCCCTTCACCAGTTTCGTTGCCTTCTCTGGACACGCTCCAGGGCCTCGATGTCTTTCTTGTGGTGAGGGGCCCAAAACTGGACACAGCACTCGAGGTGCGGCCTCACCAGGGCTGAGTACAGGGGGACAATCACCTCCCTGCTCCTGCTGGCCACACTGTTCCTGATACAGGCCAGGATGCCGTTGGCCTTCTTGGCCACCTGGGCACACTGCCAGCTCATGTCCAGGCGAGCATCAATCAACACCCCCAGGTCCTTTTCCTCTACACAGCTTTCCAGCCACCCCACAGTATTAGGCCTCTATGCAAAAACACCAGCATGCAGAAGACAAGCATTGGCAAAATGGGTGGCTGCAGAGCATTAGAGCTCACAAAAGTACCCTGGCTGCAAGCCTGTGCTGCTGCTATCCCCACCCATGCTTTGTGCACTCCCTCTTGAAATCAATCAGTGATGCTGCTGCCTGGTGGGAGGAGGCTGTAGAACTCTTGGGGAGCCCACAGTGGGTCAGGTTGTTTTTCGTCTCCTGCAGAACTGCAAGACAGAAGGACATTCTACTAGGAGTCATCCCTCATGTAACAAGCACTCCAGCTTGACACTGTATCTAGAGAAAGCTGGAAAAAGCAATTAACTCCCTCTCTTATATGCAGAGTATGTTTGCAAAAGAAAAAGCCCTTCCTATACACAATATTAATTTGGTTTGGCACAACAATAGATTGAGCCCATCAATGTGTCCCACCCCTACTTCTGTGGGACTTCTTTGACACAGTGCCAAAAGCCTCCTGCAAACAGGTACGTACCTGCAGTGTTTTTCACATGAAACCAAGGAGGGACTGCGATTGCTCAGCTCTAGGCAGAATTTATCCTGCTTAATAATAAGGAAGCAAAAGACAACCAAAAATGAATCTGAGACTGATGACTTAGAAGGAATGTTATGCCACAATCAGCCTAGCTAGTTATCCAGGGCCCAACGCAAAGTACGCTGAAAGTACTGGCCGCCTTCCTCCCCGGCCGCCCTTGTGTTTAACAGGACTTGGAGCAGTAGCCCTTTACAGGCCCTTTAAAATGTTGATTCCTACAAGAAGCCCCAAATTTCCTTTGACAAAAACAAAGCAACAGATCTTCTGAAGGACAAAGAGTGCACAAAAGATGATCAGAAAACATAATACATGGCTAGCTAACATTTGTAATCTACTAGCAGGTTTAAGCATCATCTTGTACTATAATTGGACAGTTTGTCACTGACTACCCTTGCTGCCAGTACGGGACTTTTCCGAGTTACCTGTGAGCTTAATTTAAGTTAGAAGATGGAGCTTTTTGCCTTTGAAAGCTAAAATTTGGTTTTACTCTTAAGACAGACAAGCCACTCTAGATAAAGTTTCACCAGTGATCACAGCAGATATGCCCCTCCATGAAACCCTGGCTGCATTAGAACAGCAAAGCCAAAAATGGCAATAGAAAGTGAAATGGAGACCCAGACAGACTCAGAGATGTGTCCAAGGACCACAGTAGCAAGCTAAGGAAAAGCCGAATTCTGACACTACTAGGATACTGATGATATGCCAAGAACATCCGTTCCTTCTTAGATTAAATACAAATTACTTTCCATATACAAAAGGAAAATATTTCTCTAGCAACGAATGAACAAACTGAGGACTGCATCAAAAGTGAAAACCTTAAACCGTCTTGGAGACACAAAGGAACTAGAGGGACATGGGTTACAATTCAGAACAGTTTTTACAGACTTTATTCCAAAAAATCAGTGTCTGGTCAGGAGAGGATTTTTGAAGTTTTTTCTTTCTGCACATACACCAATTTCTTGCTGTAATCTGACTGTAAAAGCTGAGAAATATTGAGGAGCCTTAGCAGCAGCATTCAGTCTCAGAGTACTCTAATGCCAATAAGCATTTGCTAGAGGGTCTGATGGAAAACATATATGAAAAGATAAGAGATTTGGAAATCACGATTTTAAATTTGGCACTATTTTTGGCAGGCAAATCCACATTGATCTGAGTCTTGGGGAAAGTTACTGTAATCCTCACGGCAACAGGGACATAATGAGTTTTAGGGAGGATGTGGAAGGGACAGCTAAAGCTGTAAAAATGTTGAACACGTGGCTTTACAGTCTGTCACACATGTTCTTAATTCTGCTCTTATTCTTCCCCCCACAATCCATGACTCCCAGAAAATAGAATGGGATGCAAAATAGAGGAAACAACTCCTCATAATACCATCAATGCGGCTTTCTAGCCCCAGACTAGTTAAAGCACAGGAGGAAGCCAACTCAACGCAGCAGCGACTATGTAGCCTGAAATAGCAAACTACACAAGCCTGGGGGAAAGCTGGGTCACTATTGCTCCCAGGTTAGCATTGTATGTCAAACCTAAAATAACTCAGAAATGGTTAGCAAGAAGGGGTCTGCCTTTTTGGTTTCTGTGTCCCAGAGAAGAATCAGCAGGCCCCATGCCAAATACAGCTTCTTTGAGGTGGAACATTCCTGATTTGCCCTTAGCTAATGCAGATGAAATGCTTCGAAGAAATTATAAATGACAGCTTTGAGAACAGATTATTTTAAATTGGTGTTTTCCTACTTTGTGCCTTTTTTCAGGGGGGAGGAGAAGGGCAGGGAGGGGATGACTGCATTTCCAGTTCTGTAATCAAGAAATTAACTCATAGGTTTACCAGAATTACTTGGTTTTCATTTTAAGCTTGTCTAGGGTTTTAAGTGGATTCATACAGACAGAATAGGGGCAGGCATAACACTGAGTGCTGTAGACAAACACCACAGAACATGGGCAAACCAAGACAAGTTTTGGGATCCAGGGGATCAGAGTGTAATTCTCACCAAGCTGCATGTGTAGATTTGGGGCAAGTATTATTTTGTCCTAGACAAATTGAACAGTTCCCTTGGCAGCTGTCACTCAGCAGTCTGTTGGACAGGCAGTGCCAAACCAAATAACAACTTTGGGAAAAAATCATCTGAGGATGACAAATACCAATTACAGGCTTGACTGTAGAGGGAGGAGGAATGGGAAGGAGGGGGTCTATAGAGGGACGGGATTCATCATGTGCAGCCACAAAACAAAACAACTGCATAAACTGATGTCAGGCAAGACTGTAAGAATAAAGACCCTAATGCTGATTGATACTACCTCACTGTTCAATTTATCCATGGGGTTCTGTTATCTCATCTTCATTGTGACCTCTGGTTTTTAAGACTGCACTTGTTCAGATCCTAATCCAGAGTTATGGCACTCATGGACAAATCAGCTATGTCAAATCAGCATTGAGGGTATCAAATTATTGACATTTGCAGAAAGGGTGCTCTCAGATTTCAGAGACAACAGATCACCTCAGTTGCTTTCTACAACCACCTTCTGGTACTTTCACTGCCAAAATTCTGCTTATGTAGAGATATGCTGCTCACAATATATACCTCTTCAGAATTATCTCTGGTAAATCCTGGTAGCAGAACAATAACACTGGCATTTGCTGTCAGAATTGCAGTCTGGCACTAGTCTCTGTGTCTTGCTTTTCAAGAGAAAGCAGCATCATCATCATCTGCTTCCTCGCACCCTCTGCCTGATAGGTGATGCTGGTCCTGCCGTGCTCATTTTTCTTTCAGCAGCAACAGTTCTTTCCTACCTTGGTACACTGATTCCAAAACTTAGCCTCGCTGCTCTGTACCACAGAGGGTGGCAGAGCCCTTCTTGGTAAGATCAGAGCATTAATACTTTTTTTCTGAAACATGCATATTACTTTACATTTCACAGTGCCTAAGCGCTTAAGTTGCACACACCTTCAAGGGGGAGAAAAGGTACCCAGCCTACAACAGCTTAGAAAAAACATGAAATCCACTTACAAGGCCTCTATTAAGGATCAAAGGGGTTTTTTATGTTTTTTTTTGTTTTGTTTTGTTGTTTTTTAAGAGTATAGCTGATATCATTGCAGTAATTACAGCAGGCTGAGATATTCACCTTTGACTGTGACCTGAGCACTGCAAGATGCCTGTCCTGTGTTGTTTTCAGCCAGACAGGTATAAATGCCATCATCTTCCGGAAGGGCATCTTGGACAGTCAGTTTCGCAACTCCATCTTCAAAAGTGGAATGGGCATACTGGATTGGTTGGTCTGCCGACAGAAAGGAAGAGAATCGTCTTAATACATCAGCCACAAGTTTCAGAGACATTTTTTGCTTTCAGTGAAATCTGGATGCCTAACACCAGCCAGTATCTTTAAGTGCAGCACAAATCTCATTCTCTGGTGCACAGGCACTGCTCTCTAGTGACTGCAAACAGCAGCATCACAAGCGCAAAGCAGAATACGGTTGGACAAATCTCACCATTAGTTTCACAGGGTGCTCCCTTGAGTAGGCGTAAGAGGAGAAAGGTTTATCTTTGTAACTTGAATAGATTCTCTTTCAGGTGGATAGGAAAAGAAATACCTTGTTTGTTTGCTTCAGATATTGCCTCCATCTTGTACTTTGCCTGAAACTATTAGTGTTATTGGCTAGACATGCAAAACCTGTTGGGCATGGAGAAGCACCTGAAGTCCTCCATCAAGTACTTTTCAGTGGAAGACATTCCAAGAGAGAGACAGCAAAATCTATGAAGGAGCCAAGAGGCTGTTTTACACACACAGTCAATCTACACTGCAGTGTGTAGTCTGGTAGCAGACAGGTATAGTCTGATCTGTGGTGATGTGACTATTGAAGTTCATTTTAAGAAGCTTGCTCCTTGAACTGATTTGGAATATGCTTAAATGTTAGCATAGACTGGTTGAAGTTGCCTTGCTATTGTTTCAGGAACTGTCATCAATCTCAGCCTTACTTTCTGAAATGCTTCTGCAATCTGTTTTCCCAATATTAAATAGTTTCCACTACTGACTCATCACTGGTTGCTTTCCCAGTGCATGCAATACTTAAGAGGGCCTGATATCTGTGTATAAACACCATGCTGAAAAAGGAAATGAGGGTCATCTAAGAGAAGAGGATGAAACTGCAAAGAAATTGTGCAGGACTGAATCAGACATCTGTCACTTGGGAAATCATGGTCACGAGGAAAGATCAAAATTGGTTTCTTTGCTAAAATGATTTAAAAAGATTAGTGCAAAACTGCTAGGGTTTCTAAGAACCAGCTCTGTGCTAGGAGCAGGACAAATTAAGTGATGGGACAAATTTTTCTCTCATCTCTGATTTTCAACACTAGCAAACTCAGAAGGCAGTCATTATGTATCTGCATACGAAGTTTCATTCTGAAATACATGTATGTGCCAAAATCAGCTTGATTCAATGCTTAGATACATTATAAAAAGTGGTAGATGATCTTGTTCCTTTACTTGTCTTACAAGTCATCTGTTTAAGTTAGGAAGTTTTCTACTGCAAGAAAAACTGCGGTGAACATTTAATCAACTACCCAGAAGACTCCAATTTTAGAATAAACTGTCTGTGCCTTCTTCCCAGGTCACATATTCTTATGACTGGTTCCTTTGAGCTCCTTTTCACTCAGTTACACACAGACAGTTGTAACTATTAGGTTCCATCACATATTTTTTGCATGCAGGAATGACATAACATTCACATAGGTACATACACAGCTGAAGTCCAAGCAGACAAAGGTTTCTATGGGAAAGCTGTGGGATATTCTATGATTCTGTAACAGGCTCCCCAGGGAGGCGGTCACAGCACTGAGCTTGACTGAGTTCAAGAAACGTCTGGACAATGCTCTCAGTCATCTGCTCTGATTGGGCTGGTCCTGTGTGGAGCCAGGAGTTGGACTAGATGATCCTTATGGGTCCTTTCCAACTCCGGATATTCTGTGATTCTGTAAGAGGACATGGGGCACTGGATTGCCTTCCTGGTCTGACTGTAGAATGTCTAACCTGACAGGGATCCTGTCCAGGATTCTGACATTGAAACTATTAATGGTGCCTAAAGATGATAACCGTATCAGAAATACACTCGGGATAAAAGCTGTATCATCAAACCCAGAACAATAACTTCTAGTTTCTGTTGTAAATAAGGAAATAAATAGGGTCAGTGTTCTATGTGGAAAAAGAAAATGTGGTCTCCTTCAACATGTCCTCAAATTTTGTCAGAGCATCCTCTTTTTCATTTCAGGTCCCAACAAAACTGTGAATATTTTAGCACTATTCACAGAATAGTGAATTCACTTACAGAATGGCCTTTTCATCAGACCTCAGAAAACAAACACAAGTGTATCAGCCCTGAGGAATAACTTGCAGCAAGATTCTAAGTTATGTCCATCGTACCTATATTTTGATCTAACAAAAACAACTCTCCTAGGAGTGAAATGTTCCTTTCTCCAGAGGCAGAACAGTCAAAATTTCCCTGATAGCTTGGCAGCAGGAACCATAACAAAAAATACCTTTCTGCTGGCATGTTATGCCCGAAGAAAGGAAATTTTCCCCTGGCCAATTAATTAAAAGCTCTCTGGACAGATCAGAAAGCTATTCTAAAACCAAACACTACTCAGAGAATTGTTATGCTAAAGTCATGGTCATACCATTTTTAAATTCAGCAGAAGGGTTCAATTCAACTTAGGGAAAAAAATCCCACACATAGACCAATATGAAAAGGAAGATATTTAAAATACAGTAATGTAGGCCTTTTCCCTGCAATTTAAAAGGAACTTACGAATAAAGTATTTAAAGAAGTTTAAATAATAAATTAAAAATTTAATTTATTAAAAATAAAAAATTACTACTTAAAATTTAAAGTAAATTGGAGCTACAAACTGAAGTATTGTCACAGAGAGCACATGTAAAAGAATCTTTATAAGACTTTGGTGAGGCCAGAACAAGTTTACTTTCAGGCAAGTTGCCAGTAAATTGGTGAAAATTCAGAAAGAAACTTAAAATAAAGGGCAGAGTGAGAGCAACAGGACAAAAGAACCATCCTGAAAAAGTTAGAAAGCAGCTTTAAATCATTAAAATAGGGGAAAAGTATAAGAAAGAAACTGAAGATGGTAGAGCTGCAGAGACAAGTAAGAACTCAAAATCCATAGTTCGGTCAGGTAGCTCTTATTTGTGTGGGCTCTATGAACATGGAAAAAACTACTCAACCTCACAGATGCTAAGAAGTAATTATAGGCAATGCACAGCATACATCATCTATTTTTTGTCTTGGTTGACCTGAAAGAGAGTTCAATCTATATAATGGCTTGGAAAAATGTTTTAAATTCATACACAGTCACATGAGGTAAAAGTGCTCAATATCTATAGTACCTGTATTGAACATTGTACAAGGAGTTATTGCAAGTCTTTTAGTTCTCAGAGGACTTTTGTTTTGTTTCTCAAAGCAGCCTTCTGTTTGTTTCTTATGATTTGATGGCCTTTACGTCAAGATTTCATCAAGATATACATAGCTTTCTCACTAGTCTTTCCAAAAATTAATTCTAGTTTCTTATCATTGTCATGCTTGGAAGACAATTTGCATTTGATATTTTCTCGTGAACTTTACACATCCTGTCGCATATGATCTTTATTTCTATGGAGTTCTGCAAAAGTGAAATATTTTCAACAGTAGTGTGATTGCTCTCTGTGGATTGCTTTTTTCTCTGCCGCAATCTATCAGTTGTGAACTTAAAAAGCTTTATATTCCAAGCATGGACAACAGATTGTAACATACCTTTTTTTTTAAAAACAAAATTTGTCTGCCTGCCTCAAATTATGTACTGTGAATATCATGTTTTCTTCATATGGCCAACTGATGAAAGACTCTATCATGTCATTTTGCCAAAAGCATTGTTATGTCTGCTTGGAGTAATGTTTCAGGATCAGAAACACAACTTTCTCCTTTATTTGGGAATGGATATAAATATGAGAAGTCTGTAGTATCTAGCTAGCTGATAGGCAGGAAGGAAATGTTTGCATTCAAACGGATACGAACAATAGCCAATTTGATCCTTAGGTAAAATGATGACCCTAGGAGCGTACATGGAATTATCAGCATTAAACTACTGCTTATAATCCATTCAAGTTTGTAACAAAATGGTATATAAACAGTTATGTACCACAATCAAATGCAAAACAAAAAAAGCATTAAACTATAGTGGTATGTTTTAGGAGTCTGGAATGAAAGTAGTGTGCTTGTGTCTTTAGAGTAATATAAAATGTCCCTAATTTTTATAAATGTTATCATTTCTTGTACTTCATCACTGCCTTTTGATTTAAGAGCAGAGTTAATGCACCAGCTTTCACTCACAGAACCCTAATGGTCTGAAATTGAACTATCTGAAAAAAAAACAAAACCAATTCACTTGCTTTTGCCTCCTCATGATATTGATCCAATTGCAGTTAGAAGCATGGATGCTACATCGATAGGGTTATACCTGAACAGGGGCAGACTCATCTGACATTAGTGAGAAGGAGGTCAGTGCAGAACAAACACCCTGAAAAGAGGCAGGGGGGTGCAGTGCCTACGGGAGGCCTACAGACACGCGTGGCTTATTGATCTCTTGGCTGTATTTTTCAGGAGACTACAGTTTTCTGGTTAGCAAAGCAGAACGTGGTTACATCAATGGAGATGCTATATCTGTGTCTGGTGAACTGTAACACAGAAAGTCATCTGAGACAGGAAGATGCTCTGTATGTTGAAGACAACTGGGTATAACTGCATCTGAGGGATGACTAAGGGAACCCTTTATGGGCAGGGGGTTCCCTTGGAACATGAAGATGAAATGACTGACCCTACGGGCCAGAGTTTCTCCTTCTGTGCTGCAAGACACAATTCTTGCATAGCAAAACAGTGATTCTACTCATGCCTGCAAAGGAGGATCTGCAGAGTACCCTTCAGACAGAGAAACAAATGATTTCCAGTAGAAGAGCGTCAGAGCCTTTACTCACATGTTTCGTGTTGTAAAAAAAGGAGTGGCCTTTCTATTCTAGACATGGAGCCACTGCGAAGGGGAACAGACCAGGCTGTGGGAACATACCAATCTCGAGTTTATTGGTTTATTTGCCCTGCCACCTTTTTGAGTTATCCCATTTACTCTGGGATACATGCTAAAGAAAAACGTGCAAATAATTAATTTTAAAACAATCCTGGAGGAAACATCTTTATGGCAAAAGTATGCTATTCTTTGTGTCTCACACACAGAGACAAAGATAGATAGCCTGGGAGAGTCTGCAAAAAATCAATTGCACTTCAGGAGTAACAGAAGTATTCAAGGGTTAAGCTGAATAAATCTGTCTTGTGTTTAATAGATACGGCTCTAAATGGAAAGAGCCCTTAGCCAAAGCGTGTGGTCCCTGCATCTCTGAAATCATTTGGAATCTAAGAAAACTGCAGGTGTTTGGGACCAGCTCCAATATTAAGAGGGGACTGTTAAGGACTTCCATGTACAGTCAGGGCAAGGTAGGATATTATAGTCCGATAAAAATAAAAAATATTTTACTTATCTTTTTTTATTTTTTTTAGGGGACATAGCTACTAATAGCAATTACGCCTTGCCCTGCTGATGGAAGGGTGGAATTGGGCGTGGGTTTCCTTCCTACCATGAAGAGTGATATACTGCACTTATTTTGCTTAGAACTTATCATCCCGGCAGGACTGTGACGCCAACCCGTTACTCTCAGAGCAGAGGCTAGTGCCAAAGAAGTGGAGGTAGCATAGGAGATCAGCATACAATAGCAACACAGACTTCGTTGCAGCACTGTGAAAGGCTGTGTTTAACAGAACCCAAGGAACCCATCTGCTTACAATCTTGTCAGAGGAGTCCCCTCCTGGACATAATGGAAAACTGCAGTAAGACTGAAAACTGCTCAAGAAAACCACGCTTCATGCATATTATGTGCATATAAACTGATTTTCTTCAAATATTCTAGTGGATTATATTACGGTGATTTAGCGTTCTTGTGCAGTATTTGCAGCCTTGTTACCGACTGATGAGAGTGGCATTTGAGGCGGTGGATGTAAGCGTGTGTACGCTTGTATTACAGGCCAGGGGATTCCTTACCATTGAGAAGCCATGTGATCTGAGGCACAGGTACGCCTCCTACACAGCACTGCAGCACGAAGTCTTGTCCTTCACTCACGGTGCATCCTTTCAAGACACTGGAAAAGCATGGAGCAACCTCTTGAACTTTAGGCCCTTTAAAACCAAAATAAAAACAGTTCCTTTAACCCAGACTGATAAAACTATCTTTACCACTTAGTGTCTTTTTCTAGTTATGCTTAGGTGTCATGGCTGGGCTAACAGATTCATCCCATGCAAACAAGCGGGGGAAAACATCAAAACCATGGTGACATGTTTTATTGGGAAATAGAAATAATTTTGAGCAATAGACTGGAATAAAGAAGGGGTTCTTCTGTAATCTACAAGGCAGGCATTGCCAGCCCTCAAGCTATATTTTAGATGGTGTTTTTCTATGGCAGAATCCACCATTTGCAGCCAATCACTAGAAGTGTATGCAACATATTACCAGAGAGCTCAGCGCAAAGAACAGGAAGGATAATTCTTCTCTCCTCTTGTCTGTCTTCTCCCAGTCCCTCTCTCAAATTTCCCCTGGCTGGCAGTGAAACAAGGTGACTTAAGGATGCAGTTTACAGGTCTCTCAAGAGACAGAAAGTGAAAGTATCTTGGGTATCCTGGTTTAACCTCAGGCACAGCAAATACAGAAATGTTGCATAAACATGATCATAGCTCCAGGATAAAACCTAAAACCAGGTGAAAAGATTAGAATTCAGGACAGGATTTGCTAAGATGCCAACAAATCTTTCAACCAGACCAGTAAGACAATGCCTTCAAGCTCAAAATAATTTGTCACTGGCAGGTGCACTTGAATTTAGCAGAAGGCAGTTCTCATTCCTTCACATCTCTTCTTATTCGCTTTACTGCACAGGATCAGTTTGTGCTTGCAAAATATTTCAGATATGCAGTGTCCTATAGAAATATTAAGCAACTCCAAAAGAACTGAATGCAGAACAATAAAATCTGTGGCAACCTGTATTAAATAAAAGCATTGAAAGAAAACCCCAGCAGAGAACAGTCCTCTCTGTGTACAAAATATCCAACCAGATGGTTTTAGCTATACCAGCAACAAAACCAGAAGGGAAACTGATGCAGAAAGTGTCTTGCCAGCTACTCCAAACCACATCAGTGAGAGTTAGGAATCAAAATTAACCTGCACTGAGAAGTCCTAATAGAAATTTTGTAATCACCACTCTTTGACAGCTTAGAAAAGCCCAGCCACAATTTTCAAACTGCAGATGGGCTCCCAGGAGCTTACTTACTTCGGACAGTTAACAACCAGCTGGTGGAAGTCTGGCCTTTGGCGTTGAAAGCAGCACAGCTGTAAGATCCACTGTCCCCCAAGCAGGCTTTCTTCAACCACAGGCAATGAATTCCATCTTCTTCATACATTTGGACATCTTCTCCAGCTTTGATAGGTTCCCCCTCTTTGAACCACTCCACATCTGGTTTTGGTTTCCCTGAAACTAGACAATCAGGTATTTGATGTTTTATAAACAGGTATTACACAGGTAGTGTAATTCCATTATTTGCTTCAGTGTAAATTAGGTATAGTTTACACATATATAATTACATAAACCTTAATGAGTAAGTAATACATAAAATTATCTTCAAAAAGACAGTATGATATTTCTGATCTTCCAAAACCTTGTGGCCAGTTCAGCTTTGAAAATAACAAGTATTTTGTAAGTTGAAAAACCCCAAGCACTTCTATCTGAAAATTGTTCCTCATGTTGTTGTCACACATAAAACGGATATGATGAGATATTAGAGGAGAAAGAAAGAAATTTCTCCCCAGTCCTTCCTATCCTGCTAAACTGCTTTCTTGAGCACCCAGCAGTACTTTGCAACCCACAGTACCTACCACTGAGGTAGTTTATTCTGGCACTGTTCGGTCTGGAGGCTCGAGGGGGATCTCATCAATGTATATAAATATCTGAAGGGGGGATGTAAAGAAGACAGAGCCAGGCTCTTTTCAGTGTCCAGAGAGTGCCAAGACCAAAGGCAATCAGCACAAACTGAAATGCAGGAGGTTCTGTCTGAACATAAACACCTTTCTGCTGTGAGGGTGACTAAGCACTGGTGGAGGTTGTCCAGAGAGTTTGTGCATATCTCCCTGGAGATATTCAAAAGTCACCTTGACATAGTCCTGGACAACATGCTTTAGGTGACCCTGCATGAGCAGGGGTGTTGAACCAGAGCACTTCCAAGGGCCCTTCCAACATCAACCATTCTGTGATGCCGGGTATTTTTTTTGAGAGTAGGGCAAAGCAAGCAGCTTCCTAGGACAGTAAACTTCCAGGGATTCGAAACAAAACAGATGTGGCTTTACTGCCTGCTCTGACTATGTCAGAGCTCTAGAAAACCAGATTTGGCTGCTAGCAGTACTGAGAGAGATCTGGGCTTCATGGGGCAGGTGCTATGATGAGCAAACAGGAGAGGTTAGGCAAGAATGTCAGAAAGGTCACTCAACCCATCTTTCACTTATTTTCAGCAAACAGGGTGCTCTGGGGCTTCCACCCTGCTGATGTTCCTTCCCAACTCTGCCCATTTCATCATAGCAAGAATGCCTCAGCCCCAGAGAAAGGTACAGACAGTAAAAGATGGCAGGAATATCGACAACACAAACCCCTCTGAACAGACAAAATACAAGGATAGACGAGTGACCTTCTTGATAAAGAAGAATCCTTAGCAAGAAGCAGGAGCCCACTTGATACAAGTGACTAGAAATAGGAAAAAAAGGAATTCCTTCTCTTTGGGAAAAAAAAATAAAATGGCAGCCCCTAAATCCAGCTCCAGATTCTCCAAATCCATCAAAAATTTGAAAGGGGGCAAGTTATCATTACACCCACAAATGGGGCAAAAAATGGAATGCCCATTGCATACATCAGAAAGCGGGAAATGCCCTTTTTCTCTGAATTTTCTCCACTAGAAACTATAAGTTATGATCCAGAAAACATTCTCTTTCCTGCCTAGCGGAGAAAGAGCACTTTGAAATCCACAGACAATCAGCAAAAAATAGTGGGGTGGGGAGGGCAGGGAAAGGGAAGAGTGGGGAATGAAAAAAATCAAGCCCTGCAGCATCAAAGAACCTGGATGCTTTGTAGTAATTGTACAGACCCAGAAGCATGCTGAGCTGACAGCCTGGCAGGTAGAAGCCTTCTTAAGGATGTAAGAGCTTTTCCACTGTCGATTGCAACCAGGAAGCAGAGGTGCCTGTGAAATCAACCCTGGTCACCCTTTGTGGAGATGATTCTCAGGGAAGAGTTTCTTGGATTAGGTATTAAAATGTGCTAGGGGACATGCCATTATAACTTCCCTACAGACATGGAAAGACAGTCACTGTCTTCCGTAAGAACTGAATGATCTCCTTGGTTTCTGTAAAATAGGGACTACATTTCCCTACCAAACAGGATCATGACCAGTTAAACCTTGCAATATTTTTGAGATGCCCTGATGGAAAGCAATCCATGTTCTTAGTACTAATATATCTGAAAAATAAACTATTCAAAAGGTGTCAGGATCTTTGGAATATTTTCTCCCCTCCTTACTGTCTGGGCTTGTGGTATAAATTATATTCTTTCCTCATGGGGCAAGGACGATCAGGAAATGAAATCAATTACCATGGTTTTGTTGTGATTTTTTTTTTTCCTCCAGAGACATAAAAACCAATTTCTCTCTCACTTGTGGGAACACTTTAAAGTACAAATGTTATTTTTAAAAAATAGCAGAAAAAAGCTTCAAAATTATTTTCTACTGCAATTGTAATAAAAAAAGAAAAAGAAGAGTTCCAAATCTATTCCTTGTATTCAGCAAAATGCAGGTCTCATTACTCTGCATAGCAAACTCTAAACCTTCCTTTTAATTCTGGCTTTATCGTTTCAGCTGTTAGGAAGCACTCAGATCAGCACTGGGTGACCAAACATGAGGGGTAAAAGTAGATATCACAAGGGAAATGCAGTGACGGATTGTAGTTTATTGTCTGATTTTTTTTTTAATTATTATTTATTTAATTTTTTGGCTCAAGGGCAGTATAACTAATGACAGTTCTGGAAAGCGTACCATCCATTTTCTCTCTTGCACCCTCATTTAAAAGGCCCTAAATCTACCTTCTAGAAAGAGAAGCATTGATTAAATCTGGGGAAACCCCAGATGAGAGAAGGGATGGACACTGTGGTATGTAATGATTTGAAAATTTCATTGAGAAGAGTATTGTGGAAACAGCATGAGAGTCTGCATCTATTTGCACGATGCTTTAGGACAACTTGCAGTGAAGAAGGAATTGCTTCCCCACTGCCACACACAGAAGGGGAACCTGACTAACCCCGAGGCACTGATAACTCATCCCTTTACCTTTGCTCTTGAATTTTATCTCCTGGCCTTCTGATGCTTCCAGGCTCTGTGGACGGATCTCAAACTGAGGGGAGATTCCCAGAGGCTCCCTCTTCTCCATTACAGCCTTCCGGGCTCCAGCTCTGTTTTCTGCTTCTCTACTCCTTGGACTTACTTGCCCTGCCAGAGATGGGGTTTGTTGAGCTGACATCAGGGGCTGCACAGCCCTTTTTCTGTCATCACCCTGTCTGATGAAAGTGGCCTGGGGATCCGCCTTTGGTTCTGGTTGCAGTTTGACAGCTTGCAGTGTGATGGTGCTTGAAGTTTTCTGCAAGACCTGAGATCCCTTTGTTCCTTCTTTAGGTTCTTGAGGAGACATTGCATCGGCGTCTTGGTGCTGTCCCTGCTTACTGTCTTTGGCTTCTCTGGCGATGCAAAAGGTCTCATTCTTTGCTGACACCCTGTCTTTGGTTTCAACCATGAGTTCGGTGCTGCTGGATTTCAGCTCTTTAGCAATCCCATTGCTAGTTGCCTGTTTGAATTCTGAATTTTCAACAGCTTTAACAGCAAGTGTTGATGGTTTTGATGGCATGCTGAAGGAAAATCATAAGTTTACAGATATATGACACTGTAAAAAAGCTAGTTATTATTACTATTATCATAAATGTTATAAATGTGCAAGCCCTTAGCAAGAAGGTGAACTAATTAGCCTTTGGTTTGCCTCGCACAGATTAAGAACATCGATGAAAGAAGTGAAGTGAAAAGCTTCATAAAGTGTGATCAGTGTTCAGACACTGTCTCAGCTGAGGAGTTTCTGGATACAAATCAACTGCTCAGGTTCTAACATATTTTGTGAGTCAGACACTAATGTTGCACACGCTGCTTTAGAGAGCAATAGCGAGCAATTACATGAGACCCTGGAATGACTGACCATGATGTAACACTACTTCAAATTGAGGCCACATATAATTATATCTCAAAATGCCATATAAAGTAGTTGCCTAAAGGGAATGAAAACGTAAATTGTGCTGTGAATTTACTATTTCTAATTATCGTGTCTTGTAATTTACATGGTTTCAAAAGAGGATTGGATCAGGAAACTTGACTAAAGCTAGGGGAGGGAGGGGGGTGTTGTAAAAAAAAAAGTAATCAATTGACTGGACGTAATACTATCAGCTGTAGGCTTATTAGGAAGAGTTTCTCAGAATTATGATGGGTCTGCTGCTCAATACTTTGCGTGCACAAGAGTAGCTGACTAACTGGGGACCTCAATCTAAGTTTCCTACATGGAAATTGACTGCCGTAACCATTAAGCTATTACCTGTAGAGCACTGTGTCTGTATCTCACACTTCCAAAGTATTATTCCAAGGCAGAATGGGAACATATTTTAAATACTAGAAGTAAATTCTAGCCCAGATCTGTTTTGCTATACTTAGTGTCATTGACTTATTCTCCCAGGGAGATTCAGGATATTTATGGTGGCACTCTCTTCAGCCAGAGTTAAATGTACTAGAGAATTAATGCTTACATAAGATTTTTACATTTTACAAAATAGCTGGTTTTTCTTGTGAATAAATGGCAGAGGAGGCAAAACTGCTCTGGAGAGCAGTACATGGGGAATTCTCACTGTAGAGCTGCACAGTTTCATGCACGCTAAACTTGTTTTAAAGTATGTTCCTAAAAATCACACAGATCTGAAAAATAGGATAGCACAGCACTTTCAGATCCACTTCACAGTGGACATGGAGTTAGGACAATGTAAACATGCCCTTTTGAAATCCCACCCAGGGTATGTGAGGACAGATTAAACACCCTGAAGACTGTAAAGCAACTGGCTTTCATGAAAGTGTCTTATGCAGTCACCTTAGAGCATTTCGTTCCTGTATTTTCTATTCATGAAGAAAATTCATTTTACAATTTTTTTTTAAATCATAGTCATTTAACTTTAAAAATCTTGATAAAATCCTAAAATTTGAAATTTTTGTTTCTTCTTACTTTATTCATACTTTTGTATGTATTTTCAGACCACAGCAAAGACCATGGGCATACCACATTTTCTTATGACAGTAAAGGACAACCAGCTCAGTACTCACGTGATACATGCAGATTTTTGACTCTGAAAAGGAAGTTTGACCAATTGGTACAGAATATAATTTCTCCTCACACAGTATTTGTTCAGATTATATAACTATTTGGCTACACAAGAACAGTGAGCATAAAGACATCTAAATTTTTCTTTCCTGAATCAGACCAGAACTCTGTGCTTCATAGTACTACCACCAGTTCCACCAACTACTTCATCGGAGTCTACTGGGACAGAAGAATTTAGCAGTAAGGGAGAATCTCATTCCAAGTAAACATTTTCTAACTTCCATATACACACTGACCCAACGAGATTTATTACTTTGTGAGGAAGGCTCATGCAGTAAATGTCAAAATTAGTGCACTGCAATTAAATATACTGAGAAAATACTCCAGTAAAAACGTACCATGGTGACTGAGTATATGTGTCAGTCTTATCTGGACCTGAAATTAAAAAAAAGAAAATGGCAGGTAGCTTATACATACAATACTGTACACAATTCCATAAATTTGAAAGATTTTAAGCAAATAATATACTTAGGAGACTTCACGTATTGTATTTTCAATCCACTGAAGTAAAGGTTGACTATCACCACAGCTGAAATGTGATACGGACAACAGCAAGCTGCTCAGCTGAAACTCAAAGAGGTCTTGGTCCATTTTGAGATACTGCTGGGGCAACTAAGCTCTCTAGTCCCTTGAGAACTAAACGTTTTGTGAGCATCAAAGGCCCCTTGTGGTGGGAGAGCAGTAGGGAAGACATTCGAGCTAGGAGACAGCTCATCAAATATTATGGGAACTCCACAGAGCTTGTAGAAGTGGAGAAAGACAAACCATCAATACTACAACTCAGCACGCCCACAGTGAAACTGCAGCTGTCCTCTGGCTAAAACGTAAAACCAAATTAACAGTAGCAAAAACTCCCCAAACCTGAGCCCACCTATAAACCTCTACCAACTCATTTGCTGTGTAACAAGGGTTATAGTGTTTAACACGAATAACACAAAAGCTGATATATCACATTTCTTCACTGTGCAACACCACTAGGAGATCTGGGAACACGACTGAGCTGTATTTATTTGTCAAGGTACCTCAGCAGCTCCACTGATACCACAGGGACAAGACACAAACATGTGATAGATGACACCCTGATTTCCACTGTGTTTTGCAAGCAAAAATCCATGTGTAATGCTTGGACTTGTTGCACCATTCAGAGTGACCAAAAGAACCTATTTACACACACACAAAGGTTGCAGTAAGAGAGGGAAATAACCCATTGCTTGCACTTCAATAAACCTGTCAATAAACAGTAATGGAAATTCTTCACATAAAAATTAAGAGAGACAGGATAAATGCAGAAGAGGAAGCTGAATAACTGCTGGTTGCAGACAAGACAATACCATGTAACCCTGTCAAATAAAATAACATTTTTCCCCTCCCTCTCCACTTTCAACTACGGGAACTTGGGGAAAAAAGGTAGCTCTTGGAACAAGATCATCTACGTATGAGATTGCATGGATTTAAAAGTAAATGTAGTAATTCTAAGCCCCTTGATTGTCTGCTAGCATCTTGCAGCAACTCCTGTGACCTGATTTAATTGATAATGAAAGAATTAGGTATTATATATTGTGGTTAGGTAAGTGGAATGATCCGATTAGTCAAGTACATTGCAAGAGAGTGCCCTTTTTACTGACCTGTACTAATCCAAGAAAGAATGCACACATTATTTAGAGATGTGGTCAGCATCTGAAGCAAGCATATACCACAGCTGACTTCGTGACCCTAGTTCTGCATCATCTCTCAAGGCAAATGTACCCATTACACAAAAGAAAGCTCACCACTTCAGGGAGAGCAAGTAAGGATCAAGTTTCATGTTTTAAAAAAAAAAAAAAAAGGCTTATAGAACAAAATGGCCCTTTCTATAAAACCTCAGCTGAATAGGCAACCTGTAGAAGCTCTTTCTACAATGGCTTCATCAGATTGGAACCTACAGATAAAAAGTACAGCTGTAAGTCGTAAAGGCTATTTGTGGTTCTGAGGCTCCCAAATGTAAATCCTCTTGTTATTTATATTCTTGATATCTTACAGAGTGACAGCATTGATGTGAACCTAAAAATCTTGCATCAAAACATTCACTGCTGGGTATGTATGTAACCCACTGATCTTATGACTGCAGCTGAAGCCAGCAGCTGCTGATTTAATTGTTTAATTGGGTCCAGTGACTGCTTACCCACTGACTGATGAAATTCCTCATTAGTGTGGTTGCTGAAGGCTGTATGATTTTGAGGCTGATGCAAAGGGCACCCTAAGAAGCATCAAACTGCAAAACGAACTGTATATGGTAATGCGTATATGGAATAGAACATCCTAAATTATTTATACAAAGATATATATTTCCTTTAACAGCAGTGAAATAAGGCAGGGATGGGAGTTGAAAAGCCTGAATTTTAATCTCATTAAGCTGTTTTTTTTTTCTCTCTTACATTTTAAAGTTATGCTCCTTTATTTCACTTTCATGGTTCTACAAATATAGATACTTTTTTTCCCTCCCCCCCAAAAGGAAGCTGATATAAATGTGCATCTGGTGTTGGTACTCAACAAATACAAAATTAATTACTGATTATAATGACACGTCCAAGGTTTCCATTTGCTGAAATTAAAATCTATGTTCAAAACATATGAGGGTCAAAATCACAGTAAAAGTGAAAAGTGGTTTTAAAGAAAGCTGTTCCAAAGCATTTGGATAGCTTTTTTTCTATTGAACCAACACGTTTTCAGCTGTAGCACACTCCAAGCTATCACAGTGTCATTTAACGAAGAGAAAGGAAGATAATAGGGGAAAAGTGAATGCTTATACTGAGAACACAACTAAAGATATTTTAAAGGAATATGTCTGGTTCACACATGCTCTCTCCTGCCAACTCTTTGCTGTACCTTGAACGGTGAGCTCTGCAGACACAGATGCCTTCCCAGCGCTGTTAACCACTGTGCATGTGTAAACTCCTGCATCAGCAAGCTGAGCATTTTGGATTTCCAAGAATTGGATGCCTGTTTTCTCAAACATGTTGAAACGCTCATTTTGCTGCAACTGAATATCACCCTGCAAATATCACAAGACACCATGAGACAGCCAGCTATTGGTAAGAGAAGGGGAGCAAGAAATGTTTTGGTAATACATCAGGCGAAAATGCCTTCCTCCAATCTTTCAGCCAAATTTATTCTATGAATAATACTCAGACAGTATAAACAAAAGATTATGTCCAGAAGTTCTATAATTCATATCTGCAGGATACTGTTTATCCCTGCATTTTGCCACCCACTCATCTCAGTTTGGTTTTGGCTTTTCATTATTTACTATAACCCTATATCCAGAAAAACTTCTTTTTACTATATGTGGGCTCAATTGACTTTTCTGTTCACATTTGTTCCATGAAGTCAAACATCACACTTCTAAGTAAAACCTTCCAACTTGGGGAGTAGTTCTCTGTCCCTCAACAGCTCCTTTATGCTGTATCACTTCAGGAATGGGAAAAAATCTGTCTAGGTGGACCTTGTCAGTGCCCAGGTGGGAGTGGCAGCAGGCACTAGGTGTATGTTACGAGAGGCACTGCTGCAGCACACCACTTTTGCAGTGCTACACTGGAGCTGAATCAGAAAAAAAAGGCACAGCCTTGAGGCAGGAAGAAATGTACATAGTTCTGTGCTCTCTGTTACATAGATTAGATGATCAGAACACAATTTTTGCCTTCAAATTCTACAAAATTATTGACCAGCAAATCGGTGCTTCTGCTTCAGCACCAGCCACTACAGAGGAGTTTGTTGCTCTCAGGCATCACAGCTTTTCCTCTCCTAAGTTTAGGAAGAGTAAGCATACAAATCTGTGATTTGTAGGGGTTTGGTCAGTAAGCATTTGGGAAACATTGCAGTGTTTTCAAGCACTGTCATTCCTGAAGTAACACCTTACTGCTATCTGGGTACTGCAAGTCCTGTTTGAGTAAAAAGAGCTAGTTCCCATGAGGGGTTTGGTGGTCATACAGCAGAAGCTTCTGGTTCTTTGCAACTTAACAAGTAAGAAAAGGGGAAAGAAAACAGAGTAAGGCATTTAGACAAAAGCTTCTTCATTAGTTCTGAAAAGTGCAATTTCAATTGCTTTTAAAGCATCTGTCCTGTATGGAAGGTGGTCCTGTGTTGGCTCTGTGCTGGCCAGATGTAGTCCAGGAGCCATGTAAGTTCATTTCCACAATGCCGAGGCAGAGCTGATATACCTACCACTCAGCAGGACCCCGCGGCACCTTCCTGACATGACCAGAAGCATTGTGGGCCTACGCTCATTTGCAGCTCGCCAAAGGACATGCATGAGTACCTGTTAGCTTATGAACAGGGATGTTTCACAACAGCAACCTGCCAATAAAACTCTGATAAAGAGCAACACCACATTTGTGTTTTACAGAACATATGAATTATTGAGAGACAGGTCCGTGGTGGTCAAAATAGGTGCTAAAATAATAGTATGAAAACCGAAAGAAAAAAAATAATAATCAAAAGCAATGGATTGAGGGTAAGTTCAACAGAGTGGGGTGGGTGTCTGCAGGCCAGCAACGGTATGACTACTGAACCTCTGAACAACATTCCTGTGGTATTTTACTAAATATATGCAGATGGACAGTGTTGAAATATGGTTTTTAAGGAGACAAACTTGAACAGAACTCATGTAGCTGCTAATAACAAGAACTTTGCATACTTCATTCATTTGATCAGACAATGAATGCCAGATTATAAAAGAACACATTATAAGAGCTGGCAGTCAATAGCGAAATATATCATATAACCTCTAACAAATTGCAAAAACATGCATGAAGAAGTACCACAGTGTAGATCCAGCTAGTCCCTACTTGCTGTTTACCACGCAGCCCTCAACAAAGAGAACCGAATGACAAATCCTGGTTTGCACTGAGTTGCGTGGCTGGAAAACCTGAGTGAGCCTGGTGGGAGTGGGAGCAGGCTGCTGGGGAGCAGCTGCATTGCGGACTGCCGAGAGGGCCAGCAGGCCCCAAAGAACCGACGGCAGCTCCGGGGAGAAGCAGACTCTAGACGGAGCAGCCAACTGAAGGAGATGTCGTACTGAGTGCTTCCACAGCAAAGAGGCTGCTTGTTTTCTGAGATGTACCCTGGCATTCTTATATTACAGACATCGAGGATAAGTCTGGAATAAAGCAATGACTTGGATGCATTTCCCTGCTCTACGAACAGTTTTCTGGTTTGGTTTTTTTTTTTGTGATTTCTTCCCCCTGCCCCGGTAAAACCTGGAGACACCAGAAGAAAATAAAAGCTCTGAGGAAAGCTTCCCCCTCACCCCCCTATACTTAAGGCAACTATCTGTTGAAGGCTGAAGGGGAGCAGGATGCCAACAGGGCAGTCATGTATTTGCTCTTCCAAATTAAAGAAAGTAATTGTAATTCTCCAAAATACTAATAATTTTAGTAAAAATGGCCTAATCTGTATAATACTTAATTATTACCTGAAAGGTCTCTCCTTACAAACAAAAAAAAAGTGGTTGGAGATCTTGTGTATGCCCAAAGGGGGCACTAGGACTTAAGTCTTCAATGCCTTTTAGTAGTCTAATCAATTTTAAATAGTGCTCATTTACAAAGCTTTTTTGTAAATAACAGATGCTCACAATTCCCAATTCCAAAGCAGATCTGAAGGTGACAGCTGAGGTCTCCTTTATTTTATGTCATACACTTTTCTGCTACCACTGTTTTAGCAGAGGTCAGACTGAAGCAGCTGAACTGTTGTTCATCTGCCTTGGACTTTTTCTTCTAACTTGCAAAAAACAATCATGCATACCAAAACCCAATCATGCTTGTTAAAATTCCTAAACAGATAATTTTCTTTTCAATTCAACTTCATTTCTTTGCAAACATCGTCTTCATTCTAATGTACAGGGGAAACCCACTGCGAGTGATACAGAAAAGGCAGTTTATGACTGACACTGATATGGAGCTTGGGAAACACATCTGTAATTTTCACAGCTGTCAGAGACTCCTCTGTAACCACAGTCAAAGCATTAAATCCCTGAAGGCCTTCAGGATAAAACAGAGCTGACTATAATATTCACATTTCTCATCCTTTGTCTATTTCTCTTGTCTAGAAAGTAAGGTCTCTGGGCAAGTACGTCCCATACTTACTGTTTTTATAATGGAACCTGAATCTTGTTTGGTGCTTTCAGATTATTTTTAATACAAATATTTTCAACAATAAGACAGATAAGGGAGAATTTAATCCTAAGAAGGAATGCTATTATCTATTATGATTTTTTTCAGCATGAAAATGAGGAAGAATCAGGCTCTCCTTGTGTGTAAATTCTCACCATGATAATTTGCAGTGGCAAATGCATTTTGTCCTTTCACATCATGAAATTTCAAAAGCAAAAGAAAACACAAATTTCTTGGGAAATCATACCTTAAACCAAGTTACTTGAGGCTGAGGTCGTCCTGTTATTTTACATGAGAATTTGCCTGTTTGGCCTTCACGCACAACAACTCTATTGGGTTTTGTAGCAAACTTGGGTGGACTCTCTCCCCAGATGCTTGGCCTATGCTCCACAGATGGAACAGTAAGTCTTCCCCTGGAAAGACAAATGACATCCTGGTTTTACAGAAGAATGGGAAGTTGTTGTGGTTAGAGAACACTTCAGGAAACATTTTAGACCAGTGATCTGCCAACGAGGATATATAATTGGTGGTAAACAAGATTGTAGTTACACAATATTTTCTTTGGTCAATGAAGAAATGGAAATGCTGGTGATGACTGCTCTTGCCTCCTGATGCAACTGAACAGTATGATGCAACACACCCTCATCCAGCATACACCTAAGTCACATAACAAATCTTGGGGAGAATTCCAGCTGCTTATAAGCAGACCTGGGCAAAACAAACGATAGGCAACACTGCACGCATTAAGTTTTTCCCGCTTTCTGTTTCTTAATTGCCTCCCAATAGATTAATTGTGCATACTTGTTCACTGTTTACAGTTCTTTATCATGTAATTTGTTTTGACATTGAGTGCAATGACACAGTAATTCCTGATTTACGAATCAGCAACTTGTTTTTGCAACATTTCTGACGTGTCCTGGTAAAGATTTTTGGTTTGGGGAAGGCTTCTGTTTGGAATCTCATTCACTACAATGTTTGCAAAGCAAACATGAAAGGGCCACAAAACCCAAGTACACCCATCCTGGGTGGATGTCTGTTAAGTGTAAACACCCAGCACTACTTACAGGGATGGCACAGCAGGGAAATGGCATGTGGAATGAAGCTAGTGTGACATCAATGACTGCAGTCCAAACTCTCTGTTACACAGCCGTAAAACATAAAACATCAAGCAGTATTATAGCAAGGAAGAAAAAAAAAAAAACGGTGTAACTTCAGGCCTGTTAATTTCAAAGGGAACACTCACACTCTGCTCTGCACCCCTGGTAAAATGAAGACACACATTAGCAGATGGCAAATGGTGGGTTTTATTTTTAATTTTTTTTTAAACCATTTAGTTTCAAGCAAACCAAACCATTTTCAAGGCTTTCTTTTCCAGACATCCTTTTACCACACACAAATAAGATGTGTCAATACCTCACCATTTCTACCAGGTATCAGATACTAACAGAGATCGCATCTCCTTAGTCCAAGGTGCTGCCAAGACATGGTGGTTGTCATATAGGCAGCTCAAGGTTTCTAAGTAAGAGACAATACCATAATGAAAGAATTTACAAGAGAATCAGCAAAAAGTCTTGGGAGAGAAGGGTGAGAATATGCAGGTGGTTGAATTGCTGTCCCTGGAGACATTCAAAAAATGTGTAGATGTGGCACTCCAGGACATGGTCTAGTAGGCATGGTGGTGTTAGGTTGACGGTTGGACTTGATGATCTCGGAGGTCCTTTCCAACCTTAGGGATTCTATGATTCTATGCTAAAATGGAAACCACTTCATTATATAATTAAATATCTGATAGCTTTTAATGTTATCTTCCTCATGGTACCATGAAAGAAGAGCATAAATGTATATTAAAGAAGTCTCCAGTGATCATCTTTAGTTGATGTTTCTTTATTTATGTATACTCTATATATAACTGTATAACACATACACTATAACTATATAACACATACACTAATGCATTAAAAGAAAACCAACTAGTAGCTAGCTTGAGGTTTTCTGGCTGTTTCCTAGATATACACAAACTGAAATGTGTATTATTTTTTCTTTCCCTTCTCCCTGTTTACTGAAGGCATAAACCTCCTATACCATAAAATTATTAATACTGAGTAGGAACAAAACACGTGAGAACAAAGAATGAGGACAATCACTCTAACTCCATGCCATGCAATGGATTAGGATAGTGCTTTGGAAAGTCTGAATGTATAACAGACCGATCAGCAATGTCGACTGTCCTTTCTTGCTTTGATTATTTAGCATGTGTGTATTTCTGTAGCACATAAGTGATACAGATATTATCATGTAAAAGCCTTCCTGATTACTCAGTTTCACTTACTACTTTCACTGTTGTAATCTCAGTTCATTTTAAAATTCAAAACATACATAAACAATATTCATATCAATGTCAAAATTAAAATCTTCAGTTTTAACTATGGGTATTGTGATCACTAACATAATCAGAAACATGCATTTTGTCTACATCGAGGGTGAATCAGTCTCAGGAATATAAATCAGAAATAATTCTGCTTAAATTTAAGCTACTTATAAAGAAATAAATTCAGCTGTTGGAAGAATTAGGCCTGGGGTTTTTAAAACACTGGCATTCACTTCATTGTAAACACTTACTGGAGTGCAGAAAGTACATGACAGCAAGAAGGCTCTTCTGTGTGCCTGTGTAGATAACCCCATCAACCCATTCTTGCTAACAGTTACCTCAAACCAGAACGATTCTTTCTGGACTACAGTTTACCCACTGTGTTGTGGAAATACTTGAATTATATGCAAGAGAAAGCGGATTTCAGTTGCTTTTATTTCTTACTGAGGAGTCTTAAAGCAGCATTTGAAGTTCTGGTTTTATAAGGAAACTGTCAGGTCATAGAATGTGTGGGGAAGGATTTCTGAGTATCAGAGAGCAGAGACAGAAGGGTCTGATATTGCAGCAGAGGAGGGTGCAATGTTGCAGATACCAGCCGAATGTTCTGTTTTCAGACAGATTAATTCTTGTCGGTATGAGGGAGCAGTAGCTGTATCAAGCTACTTATGTCTTCCTGACAGTCTCAACCATTTTACTAACAAAGCAGCTCTCATGGTAGCCATTCTCCTTGGGATAATTGAAGATTTGGACTTACAGCTTTTGAGTTCACTACTATTGAAGTGTTTGTTTTCAGATGCTGCCGCAGCTGGCGCTACCCTGCCTCTGAGACCCCAGCCGTTCTTGCATTCCTCATCTCATAAGTGTGAGAAATCATGCCAAGCAATTACTCTGTTCCACTGCAATGCTGCGCAGAACTGAGTCATTAACCACTTCGGAGGCTTTGCTTTCCTCCATTACCCCTGATTCTTGCACAGTTAAGGAGCCTTGAAGATATGTTTCCAGTAAGGAATTACTGAGAACTGAACAAGAATCCATCACTTTTTAACTGGTCTTCAAAACAAAGCAGAGCTAACGACAAAATGCAAGAGGCACTTAAATTGGGGAGAAGTAGTTGTTCTTTAGATAGAGTCATTTTACTTGTTTTCCTGCCAGAACATATTTAGGTTAAAACAATATCAAAGCCAGTGGACTTCTTACCCAGAGGTTTTGACACTGGATGGCAGGCTGTATTTCTTCAAGGAGGTTCCTGTAAGCATAGGACAAAAAGACAGACAGTCAGAAATTTTGTCAAGACCATCGGGAATTACAGATACTAAAGGCTGTGTAAAATATGTATTTCTCCAGGTTTGAAACATAAAGGAGGAATGCAACACCTGCAGTATAAGATTATGTCACCTGTAGCTGAGAGTTAGGCTCTCAAATTTCAAAAATAAGTTCTAGCAGAGTTACCATCTAACCCCTGGCCTCAGCAACAGTAGTAATAACACCAAAGATTACATCATCAATGTTTATAAATATGTTAAGGGTGAGTGTCAGGAAGATGGAGCCAGGCTCTTCTCGGTGTCATTAAGCGATAGGACAAGGGGCAATGGGTTCAAGCTGGAGCATTGGAGGTTCCAGGTTAACATGAGGAAAAACTTTTTCACTGTGAGGGTGACAGAGCGCTGGAACAGGCTGCGCAGAGAGGTTGTGGAGTCTCCTTCTATGGAGACATTCAAAACTCGACTGGACACGTTCCTGAGTGATGTGCTCTAGGTGGCCCTGCCTTGGCAGGGGGGGTTGGACTAGATGATCTTTCGAGGTCCCTTCCAACCTCTGTGATTCTGTGATGCAAAAATATTTTTAAACAAGTGAATGAAACACCATGTCTAACTTCTACAGTGCATCACAAATCCAAATTAAGACAGCAAAAAAAGGTTTTTAGTCCTGTGCTAGCCCGGACTACCCTTTCTGTAACATTATTCTTTCGGAAGCACAGTAGTTCACCATGCTTGCTGGGGTGAGCAACAGGGAGGTGCGTACAAAGTCGTGTAATCTCAGCGCCATCTACTGCCCAAAGCATTCCTGGGAGTTTTGGCACACTATGAAAGGTACTGACCTGGGGTAGATCCAGAGCAGCAGCATGAAGCAAACAGCTCGAATGGCTATGGAAAATAAAATTGTTCTAGAGAATTATAAGAATCTACGTTACTGTCAGATAGGACAGCCATGCAGGAATGAAAGACTAGATTGTGTTTCAGTCACTCAGTTTTTCAAGTAGTAGTCAGCTCCACACAGGTAGCTTTGCTGAGAACAGAAAAAAAATCTGTGCTTTGCTATCTGGATGCGTAGAGGGATTTTTAGAATAAAGAGAATGTAATTTCTAAGCACTGAGAAATTCAGTCATTTGGCACTGCCATGAAATTGGCTTTTAAACTGCAGCAACGCTCAGGTCAGAAAACTGATATAAAGACAGCTTTAAAAAAAATCCTCCACCTCCATGCAAGTTGTCACTCATAAAAGTTGTCACAACTCGGGGGAAAAAAAAGATTTTGCATGATTTTTACAATGAAAGACAGTAACAATCATGCCAGACTATGCATAATTCAGTATGCACTCTGAGGATATCTGTTAGAGATTTTGACTCTGAATAAACCCAAATGTTGATTGTTTCACGACTGCTGTGGATTTTTGCTCTGCTTCAAGAATTCAACGCAAAGTTGTGACCTGATGAGCTTTGATATTCAACAGATCTCTGACATGACCAAATTGCGAAGAGAGAAGCAGTACCGTTGATTTCCACCATTCCCTGACTTTGTGTCACATTTTACACTTTAAATTCGGCAGTTTGAAACTATCTAATATGCAGATGTTCTCTTAAAAATTCCTGGGTTTGATCTTGGCTGTTTCCCGTGTGTCAGTAAGCAAGCAATTACAACCAGGCGTTCAGCTTGGCAAATGGAAGCAGGCATGGAGAACTCCAGAAAGCCACTGCCTCAGCGTGCCTATCAGTTGTTACTGCCGGAGAGAAAATGCTAACTTTCCAGGCTGTTTTTTCTGTCCTGAGTGGTGACTTCCATGAAGATTACAAAGTTTTTAGCAAAGCCTTTAAAGTTAGGCCTATTTTTACCTGGGCATCATCATTCACATCTGAAACTAAACACACACTTCAGCTAGCTATAGACATGTAGTTCCCTGCAAAAATGTCTTAAACGGTGCAATGCAATTAATGAATCTTATTCTTGCATCCATGAGAAAGCGTGTGTGTACAGTTGTGATTTTAATTAGACAGTCTAACACAGCTTGTTCATTTAATTAAACTCTACAATCATTGCAACAACAGTACAAGTATCCTTTACCTTCCACTGTCAGTTCCACAGTCACTTGACGAACCCCACCATCATTTGCGGCCTCACAGGTATATTTACCACCATCACCTTCCTGTACACCTTTGATTACCAAGCTGAATATCCCCCGAATGCTGCGGTCCACGACGTAACGGTCTGCCTCTGGGACAGGATGCCCATTTCTGTACCATGTGATCTGGGGCTCGGGGTAGCCTCTAACCTGGAAAGACATGAGAGTGGAGAAATAAGGCAAACATAACAGATGATGATATTAGGAAGAAATTTTGGACATTTAGCAATGCAGTGGAAAGTTCTTGACACAGGAGCTGTTAAACACATACTCTTTGCAAGCCAAATGGCAGAACATAATGAAATGAATAAACTCTTGGATAAGTCAAACTGTTAAAATCATAAGACTAGTCAGGCACATAGATACCTACACAGAAAAGTTTCCCACTAGAATGGTTTACCTGCAGAAGCGTAGTGACGGTGCCAATGAAGAATCCTGACACCTGGGTCCCCATTATTCAGGGACTCAAGGGCAGTAGCGCTACTTTACCTGTAAGTATGCAAGACTGTGAGGTATCTAGACCAAAATTTTCTAGCATGTTTGCCAAATACTAAGCTTATATTGTAAAACTGTATGGAGCTGTCTAGTTTTCAAATATGCTGGGATATAGTAGCTCCTGACAATATACAGGCAAGAAATGCAGACACGTACCAAATTTTGTCTTGATCTTTAAAGGCAGAATATAAGGAGTTGCAATCTGAGAAAGTTTCCTAAAGGATCATTGTCACATTATGGTAGTAGGGGGACTATAAAGAGCTAGACATATTCACACAAACACATATCAACACAAAAGCTCAACTTCAAGAGCTTTGCAGCCTGCTGATAGCCCAAAGAAGAGTTTCCAACAAAATGAAGCACTCTTATGCTGATTAAATAACAACCATATTAATATACTCTTGCCTGCTATGGCATTAACGATACTTACAGATTTGCAGGCACATTCTCAGTTGGTATAACTGAGAATGGAGTTACTGATTTCAGTTGAGCTGTTGAAACCTGCTGAGGATTTGTGTCTTTCATAAAAAAAATGGAAAAAGCAGACATACATGAGTTTCCACCAGAGAATTAACTCCTCAGGCAAAGGTTGTTCCTCTGCTTTATGAGAGATGCCATCCTCTTTGAAGGTTGCTTTAGTATGTGTTAACTGTTAGCACACTTGCCCAGTCATCATAACAGCCTCTGATTACAGTATTCCCCCCTTCTTTCCTATTCCCCCACTCTGATATGTTAACTCTCCATCTTTCAACTCTTTGATCCTTTTCCTGCATGTCATGAAGTAACTGAGTGGATCAAGATGAGCTGAGATGAGTAATAGTTGTGGCTGTGTTTGCTCAGTAGGAAAGGAGCAATGTTGCATTTCAAACTACGTTATCAAATCTTGGCAACTGAACAGGAAGTTCCTTCAACCTCCAGGTGGGCAAGATATTGATGATCTGTCTTGATTTGAAGAAGGCTTGGTTGTGGCTTGTGCAAATTCCTCCCAGCATTCTCCTCTCAGTTTCCAATCCACGTTTCAGCTCTGCTTTCTTCTGACTGCACAGCACTTACTTTCCAAATTACAATCTTGAGCCAACCAACCTTACCCATTCTTAGGTTCTCTTCTTTCAAAACCTTTCATTTTCAATCCAGCCCCACCTCACTCCAGCTGGGTTTCTCATCTGTTGGAGCTTAACCTACAACTGTCAGAAATTTTTCTTTTTCCTTTAATTTCTGGGGTATCAGTTGCAACAAATTAATTTTGCCAGTGATGTGGTGACCCCTTCTTCCTACCACTACTTACTCAATATATATAGAGAGGACATTGATGTTTGCCAAGAGCATGAATATGCTGAATAAGGTGGAGAAACTTTCCACTTCTGGTACAAACTTCTCAAGTTCTTTCTGAGTCTATCTTTACCTAAGCAAGAGCCATGTTCTATGAAGAATACATTGTGGGATTCTGCACAACAGAGAATTTGCTGCTGTGTAAAAATAACACAACATCTTTCTAAAGCTCTTTGAGGCCATGGCTTTTCTTTCCTGTGCTTTTGAAATACAGCAGCTCCCCCTCAACCATGCACCCTAACACTACTTCAGCATATTGATTCAGTGCTTACTTAGAGGGCAGGCTCCTAGCGATACCTCATTTTCAGAAAAAGGGAGTTGTGGAGCATCAATATGAAACTTTTACAGTAGTCTAACTCTTGGTAGTTGATAATGTGCTCACTGGTCTAGAAAGTGACTTGTACCAAAGAACCGTTTCTTACTATTAACTTGTCAATGCCCTCCTATCTTCATTTTAGATTAAGAAACCAACAGAGAGATTATGTGATTTACCTAAAGTCAGAGTGTTTATCAGAATGGAGTTTCTACCTCTCATTTTTGCTTTACTGGATACTAAGATTTCCTTGAATTTGAAATATTTGAGGAAAATGGTTTTGAAACTGCTATTTCAAGTCATACAGTACAGTAAAATGACAGAGTAGCATTTGAATTCATGTGAATAAAGAACCACCTTTTCAGTGCATTACATCACAACCTCGTTGCTAACATTCACCTAGTCACATCTGTTTACAGCTGCTGAGATTCTGGTCTGTGAATACAAGTCATCAGTTACACATCACCTAATATATTTACTATTTTTTCCAGTTCACAATCATTCCTTCTAGTGTTTACTTCTGTGTATTGTTCAAACCAGCTTCATCACTGATTCCAGGGAACAACTGGTGTTGAAACAATGGGAAACACCTTCCTTCAACTTTTCTTCTTGTTTTATCATATTCTTAAGTCTCTCTTGGACCACACAAGGACATTTTTACCTGACCCTTCAAGCTCTGGTAGACCATTATACATGCCCTTCCTGTATCGCATGGCTGAGTCTACATTAAGTATATTTCCATTTCTTCCATGCATGTTTATTTTATGCTTGCTACATCTGTATTATTTTGTTCATCCACACCTCTACACAGAGGAAATGCCACACACAAAATTACAAACACAGGTGATCAGCATGCCATTTCCTTTCAAAAGGTTGAGTCATTCTCTTCCCAAACTCTGTATTATTTTTCTTCTTTTGTTTTTTTGTCAAAAATGAAATGATGGGAAAGCAGAAGTTTACAGAATTGCTCTGTTGCAAAGATTTATTTCAGATTTGGGTTTGGAATGTGTTTCAAACTGAGCCAGCCCTCTCTGAAATACATAGTCTTGCCATAAAAGTGTCAGGGACTCTTAAACGAATCACTGGTTACTAGGTTTTGATCCTAATGGATCAATTCCAGAACTGCAGCAGGTTTTATATTCCTCCCTAACCTTTCCAGAGCTCACTAAAAACATCTGTCTTGAATAAATCCACAGAAAAGAGAAATTTATCTGCTTATTTAATGCCCAGCAGCAGAAGGCTATAACCTTTATTTACAGCTTGGCCTGTGTGAGTATTGCCAGTCCCAGTGAGGTTACAGCTTTTCTTTACCTGCTCTACAACACTAACAAGTAGAAAATTGACAGCAAGCGGCAAATGACCATTGTGTTAGTACAAACATGAGTTTTGTGTTTCTGTCTGGACCCATCAGAGTCTTCCTGGAAAAGTCTGCTAAGGTAAAACAAGCCTTCTGCTCCAGTCATCAACATAGCAAGTGGAGAGAGCCAAGAGAGAACCTGTTGCCTGTGAAACTTCCAGAGCTAAGGTTCAGTTCTGCGTCTAGGTCTGGGGGAACGCTATTGAAAAGGGATAGTCCTAGGTTCCCAAAGAAAAGAAATAAGGAGAAAAAATTACAACAAGTCTATTGAAGCTGTACCCTAAATGATAGTATTATTAAAAAATGTGCTGCTACAAACTACTCCCCATTGTCACAAACCTAAAGGCACTTACTGACCCACCAATACCAAATATATTCAGTAACCTTTTTTCTTTTTTGAAAGCACAAGAAAGATTTTTCTAAAACTTGGCCTACATCTATGCTCCATAGAAGAGCTGTTTATATACCAATTTAAAAAAAAGTTTGCCCACTTAAACACATCACAGTTGCAGTAGGGCAATGAAATGCACTCTTTTGGCTCATGCTTTTACCTTCAATATCTCAGTAACTCATATCCTGCTTTGTAATTGTTGCTGGCTCCAATGAGGTTAACAACGAACACAAACCTACAGGACCCAAAACCAGACAACTGTAGGTGACAATAAACCAAAGCGTACGTAACTGTGAAACACTAATGGGGTGTGTACTGTTGCTGAGCGTTCCTCATTATGACAGCAACACCTTAAAACTATTGGAAATGATGGCAAATGTTACATGACATATTCTAGCACTGTGTTCATTATACTGGCTGAGGTGTTCAGTGCTTGACATTAAAGACTAGATAAATGTCCCATGTTGATGCTCAGGGTCACATCAACACACAAGCAATGAGATCAGGAAAGAAACAGCTGTCAAAAGGATGACTTGGTTTGAAAATCCCCTCCAATTACATCATATATAGACAGGGACATCAAAAGTTGTACGAAGACTGGCAATGATATGACTGTTATGAAGTTACTCTTCAAAATAACTCCCCTCATAGAGATCATTTCCTATACTGCAGTATGAATTCCACTAATGACTAAAATTCTTCTCAAGAGACAATCCTTCTCCCATGAAGTCACAATTTCAAAAAAATTCTGATTTTGTCAGCACATAGCGTTCAGCTGGGCTGCTATTTCTGTAGACTCCCTTTGCCTTTAATCCACAAAATCCAGAATTAAGATCTATGTATGTAAGGCATTCAATCATAGAATAAAAGAATCAGTTGCATTTGGGTGGTTCAATCCATCTAAAGAGAACTGATTTTGAATTTGCCTTTGAAAGACAGAAAGATTGTCTGTTCAACTTTTTATACTTCACACGCTATTTAAAATGTCGCTTTCAACCCAATTTGCGTACCTTGCTGCTTTTTGAAGAAGGCTGTCCCTTTTGTAGGCCGTTAAAGAATAACAGGGTGTAGTAGGTAGTATTTAACATCCTGAAATAAGCAGTTTTGCTGCTGCTGTAGCTAAGTGACACTACTTTTTGACACCTGATTCTCAGTGAGACAAACTTAGTATCGTAACTGCCAATTTATATTTAAAACAGAAAAATACAGAGTATATTACTTAGAGAAAATGTATGGAAGTTTTTAGTGTTTTAATTAACATCTGCTTTCATAAAGGGTTATGCAAAAATAGACTTTTCCACTTATCTTGAGACTTTCAGGGACATGCAGCCCTTGAGGCAACTAAAAGTGATGCTCTTGGCCTGTATCTCATTCATTGGAACACAGAGAAATAATTTATTTAAAAAGCCGATGGTTAGTGTAGCTAGCATATTTATAGCTAGACTGTAGTGTCTAGAAGCATTAAAGCAGCATGAAAACTAAATTTGCATGACCTGTGTATCAAGTCTAACAAGAAGAATGGCAGTAATAAGAAATGTTTTCTAATGCATAAAAGTACCTGTGAAGCAGAAGAGAATAAACTGTTTCCCACATCCACAGTGGATGGGATAAGCAATAGGCTTTGAGCAGAAATCGGCCAGTGGGTTGGTAGATGATGTCTGACAACAGTGATCTCCTTTAGAAGAACAGCAGGTGTTTTGCTTATTTGGCTGCCTGCCTATGTTAACATTAAGGAATGCCAGGCAGTGAGTATATTTTTTCAAAAGGTTGGTCATGTTCCTTGCTCACCTTCAATCAGAAAACAGCCATTTCCAGGAACTACCTCTCAGAGAAGGCCAAAGAGATCAGAAATTGCAAAGAGATAAAAAGAGGATAGCCTCAGTTATGTCAGATGTTACCCTTCAGTTCTGAAGCGTAAGCTTTGGGCATATCTTTAGCAGTCACAACAGGAGATGACATCAAGGGATGTGTGGAAAACCATTCAGAATATCTGACAAATTTTGGCTTTTATTCTGCTGTCTTACAAACACACACCTGACAAAAAAAAGAAGGGACTTGGCCTAGCAAATCCTCATTACTAATAGAGTATAAACAGCTTGCACCATTTGCAAAACAGTATTAATCCATCAGATTGTATCAAGAAAGCAGCAGCAGAAATGCAATAGAGCAGCATAACAAATTTTTTAAGTGTAATTCTATTCTATTCAAAGAAGTGGAAATATAGGAAAAAACAGTGTATAGCACTTACACTTGGAATGTGGTAGAGACTGTATAGTGTACCTCTTCTTCCAGTGCCTAAGTATCAGCAAAAAAGGAATATTATTCATTTTATTGAAAATTAGGTATTAGATGGGCTCATTTGCATGCTCTCATGCAGCCCCAAGAGATTCAATCCAGACAGTAACAGCTGTTCTGTGGATGTGGCTCATCCTATGGCCTACAAAAAAAAGAGGTGTTTCCCATAGTCATCAGGCTCTAGTCAGTGTCCTCTATCTTCCTTGAATCAAGAGCCAAGAATTTTTGGATCTGGACCTTGATCAAAAGACTTGTAAGGGGAATGAAGTACTTCTAGCAGAGGATGCTAAGAACTGGGAACACCATAACACATACTCTGTCCATGTGGACACAGCTGTGCTCTCTACGAAGAAAAAACCCCACCGCTTCTTGTTGTAATAGCTCATACTGATGAGAATTCTTAATGGTGGTCTTAGGAAAAAAGTACTACAAAACTGTGGAGACTACAACATGAACATCATGAATACAACCCCACCTAACAGGTAGTATATTTTCATTTTAATTAATTTTTTTTTGGTTAGTGCAGGTGGGAAACATGGTTCTAGGCAGCACAGCTCTTTTGTAAGTCTTGTAACAAAGCTTCTGTCAGGCCTAAACTACAGTTCACTTTAACAAATGAACAGCAGATGTTCTTGATAAAGGAAAGTGGACATGATACATTGTTAAGCTCCTTCTGAGACTTCAAACACACACAAACAATAGCTCAAGAATAGTTTATCCATTTTAAAAGCTTGCTTCTAAAACAGAGAACTTGTCTGGCAAGGCTAAAGATGAAAATGTTAAATATTTGGAGACCTAGCTATGACCCTGCAAACAGAACAAATAACCTGCCTCTTCTACGGAGTAGTCTAGAATCTACAATTGCCTCATTTAAAGCAAAAAAGGAATACACGGTGGGACTAACCATAGCTCACTTCAAAGCATTACCTATCGTATGCACAAGAAACGATAACGGCCTTTCTGTAAACCTTGGGTATGTTTTTGTTTAAGTGCTGAACTCTGGTACACAAGGTCTGGTGTTTGGGTTTCTTGTTCCACATGCACACAGTCCTAATAAATTAGTTCTTTGCATATAACCTTAACTGGAACACACCTCTGAAGACCTAAGTCTTCACAAGTGGTGCATGCAACTATCTGTTTCTTCTCCCAAATGGTGTGGAGCAGGAAGAGAAAAATGACAACACAGGCCTTCAAACAGACCATTGTCTTACAAAAATCCCAAACCAAACCCAAAAAACCCAACCAAAACCAGAAAGAATTAAAAAAAAATAAAAATCAAAAGTAGAAAGTAGAATCAAACATCTGCAAAGCACCATCAAATGCTACAACTCATTCTTCAGGCACCCATCCCTGGCAATCACTGCATTCTGTTCTTAGGCGATGTCATACCACGCAAAATGATGTTGAGCTCTTTCTCGAGATTTCACCTGTAGAAGTTTCAAAACATACATATTTTGCTTGAGTCTCATTTGTGGCAATGAAAAGAAAACTTTTGCCAAATTAAATTCTTTGATATTGCTAATGTTAACATCATGAGTGAAGGAAATCTGATATTCTTTTCATCTTAGAAAGATCATATGCCACAGCACTAACACAGAAAGGTAGCAAGATTTGTTGTTGTCTCCATTTGCCCTTATGAGAGATACAGAAGAATTATCCGGAGATGCAATTCACTGAATTCAATGCAAGGGTAAGGAGACATCGAAGTAAAAAGAGACTTAGCACTTTCTTCCTATTTATTAAAAGCTGTTCCTTTAAAAATATTGTTTCAATGCAACAGTTAGAGTGCCATATGAAGTTTACCTCTTCCTAATCCCGTGAAAAACCTTCCAGAAGATGCATGCTGAGTAATGCGCAGTTTTCACTGACTTAAAACACGACAGTGAGTGCTGAGCACTTCTGGCCCATTTTGACTGCTGTACCGAACTATGGGGATATGAATGAAAACCAGTATGCTCTATTTTACTTTTAAAAGTCCACTAAAACCCCCACAATATCATAAACTCATATGGACTGAGTTCAGAATATGGATCCTGGATCTAATGTGTAGATCATAGGATACAATTACAGAACGCAGATGAGACAGAAGCTAGGGGAAAGTAAAGAGTTAAAGGATTCTCTAAATTTTCACATGAGAACATTTCATAGATTTTTCAATTTGCTCTCTGACAATGTGCACCCAATTTTAATTTTGACTCTTCAAAGTAACAAAATTTGCAGATAATGCAGAGCTATCTCACTACTTTTTGCAGATTGCAAAGGTGCCAAACACCACACATACTACCAGGGTTCTTCAGGGGAATCAGCATTTATGGTACTCCCAGCAGGGAAGAATTTATGACCTACCCATGGAAGACATGGTCTGCTAACTGAAAAGCAGACAGCAGCTGCAGATCATTTCTTCTTCAATCTCCTACATTTAAGTAATTTTTTTTTGGTAAAATTCGGCGTGAAGAGTTCCCAGAGGTGCACGGTGTATTGGCTTTGAGCTCAGTCACCAGGGCATAGCTGTTTGAATAAAGCATTGCCTTCCCAGGTACTGTAATATCAACAAGTCCATCTGTGCTAAATTATTTCTGAAGGACTCAAGTGGAATTTCAGTGCAGCACTGGGTGTCAAGCTGTTTTGAGTTTATTTAATTTCTAAGTTCAAACACTAGCCCCAATTAATGTGGGTCTTGAGAAAATGCTTAAGTCCAACTTACGTCTTTTGGAATTAATCACACGTATAAGTGCGTTTTCTAAAGTAGATTTCATTTAAAGAATAAGTTTAAATTTATTGCATTTAAAGTAACATTGTTCTAGGAATCTTCAGACATTCCCAAAATGACCTGAAACATCAGATGAAATATAGAACACTATCAGGGTACACCCTACCATTTCCGGTACAGCGGACAGGAGGGGAACACACTGTCTAGAGAAACACGTTTCTGTGCAGCTATAATGTCAATCGCCAAGTGGATCAGAGGTTGTAAACCTCTGTTAACACTAATGGGGGCATTTCCATGCAGGTGTTGCAGCCTCAGAGTGGCAGTGGCTTTTTGATGGAGCTTTAATAAATCTTTCTACCAGCAGCAACATCTGCCTTTTTACTTTCCCCACACTGTATCCAGCTGACCTGTAGCCATTAAATGCATGAGGAGTTTTATGCAAACCACCCATATAGCTCACAATGACCTTTATTTGCTGTAAATTTGCTGTAAAGTTTTCCGAACTTAAGATGGGGTTATAAATAGATTGAATCTCTGTCCATCTTTGGATCTATATTTATATTTTGTTATTGTCCATTTTTTCCCCTTTTTAAAAACATTTGTCCAGGTTGGTCATTCAAAAGCAGTCAGAGGCCATAAACCTCAGATAAGGTCTTGGGGAAAGCTTAGGCTGTTGCCCGCATTGCCCCCCTAGATGCTGTCCTGGCTTCCTCCTACTCCCTCGTAGTTGTTGCACATTTTTATGAGTTACACTAGCACACAAAGATGACAAGGTCTTTGCAAAGTGAATGGTGACACTTTGTCAAAGGAGGATTCACAGGGTGCAGGATACAGTTATGTACAAACCAAAACCCATTTCAGTTCCAACATAGGCAGCTGTCAGGTGGGAAGGTGTCACTCTGACTTCATAGCTGAGGATCTGACTCGGAGACACACAGAGCCTTTACTAAACTCACAATAAAAGAAAATTAGCTTTCTATAGTTAGGAATGTTACATCAAATCATCTGATCATATTTTCTCCTTGCCAACAATTTGCTATTGCAGGATTCAATGTAAAGATTGAGCTGAAGTTGCAGCACAGGACCTCTTACCCCAAATCAACATCATATCAATGTGTTATCAAAGTGCACTGCACTGTACTGAGTAACAGTAAAGAGGGTCCAGACAGAATAGGTCCAGAGTCTTGGCAGCAAATGAGAAGCATGTAAAATACTGTTACAGCATAGAGAATGTTAACTCACCACTGTAGGAGAGTGTGAGCAACATAAGATACAACTCTCTCAGGAACTTCAATACTGCCACGCAGACCTGCAAAATACGAGTGTCTGTAGAACAGGCCCAAAAAATTTCAAAGGAAGGGCATGAACAAGAGCTCTCAAGAAAACAGGGAAGATAAACTTTGCAGCCCTCTCTTGCATGAAACTTTCATCAATTTTAATGAGAATTTTCTCTGCTTCCAACACTCTTCTTAAAGAAAGAAAGAAAAAAGGCAAACTGCAGAGAGGAAGCTTCTTCCCACGGACTAACTGATGTCAAGTCCTTTTAAAAAGTGTTAAATTTTATGAGGTACCGAACAGTTTGAATAGCTTAAAATGACAAAAATCTAAAGAAATAGCTCATCTGTGTGCATGGTTATGGGTCATTTAGGATTATGCACCAAGAATGTAAATGAGTTCAAAGGGAAACAACTGTGGCTGCTGAATGAAAATAGCTCTGGCTAATAGTTCCACATACCCCAGTAAGGCCCTAAAATGTGCTTTCTTTCTCTATCCTTCCCTTTCTCCCCATCTTTGGTGATTCTGCACCAAGATGTCTATCAAATATTGCTTTAAGTCCATAGCAATGAGTTTAGCAACATGCCAGAAGCTTCCTGGTAGCACCAGTGTTCATTTCAGAGCAACAGCGATCTTTGCTATGGAAAAGAAGGTTTTGAAAAATCAGACTCGAGTTTCACTGTTGTGAGAGCTGTCAGAACAGGAGCAGTTCATTCATTTCCACTTCAACAGGACAAACTGATTTACTGTGTTTGCCACTAGTTTTGTTCATAAATTTTATCTGGTAGCACTAGAAGAAAGGTCGAAACATAAAACAGTTTAACACAAGAAAAACATATTATTGGGGAACTGTCTCCCCTCTTCCCACCGCAAAAAGCTTAGCGTTTAACATTTGACAGAGATTTTTACTATCAGTTGTGAATCCTTCATTCAGTAACAAAGCAGAAAGGTGGATAAAGATTGCTTAGCCCAAGCACGGGTCTAAATACAGGCCTAATGCACTAGGAAGCCCTCTGACATGTACAGGATGAAATTAATACCACCATTTCACTGTGATTAGCAAAATGTGTGTATGTCCCCACTTAGAAGGAAAACTCTAAATATTTAGCTGTTCTCACAGGACTGATCATAGACTCCAGACACTGAGTCACAGCTTGAGACTGGGACATCATCAGGCCAAAAAACTCTGCTGATGCCACACAAAAAAAGCAAAACAAAACAACATCAATTATTTTCACAGCGAGGAACCCTTCATAACAATAATATTTGGGGTTTGAACTGGCAGTCACATTTTAAAGATGACATTTCACATTGTTTCCTGCATTTCTCAAGAGAATGATCATCATTCACTGCAACACTTGCAAAAAACTAGTTTTTCCATTGCATATTATTTCTGGAAGACAGAAAGATTATTTTATTTTCCTTACTGATGTGAAGTTTCTGTCTTAATAGGATGTTAATTTATTTTACACGTCACTCAATACTAGTGGCCCTATCTTCTTGGTCTGTGGCATAGCTCCTACAAAAAAAAAAAACCTTCAGACTTTCCTACCTTGGCGATGCTGTTCTTATGGATTCAATAGTAATACATGCTATCAACAGGTAAGGAATCTATACATTCACATAAGCACACACGGTATGCATGACCTACTGTGGAAAATTAATAAAAAAGAAAATACGTGCTTGCTTTCTGTGCCCAAAACGCACAGTTATTGGAAAATACGTTTGAAGCTATGAAATTCGTAATTAAGGGCAACAATCCAGATCTGGAGCATAAGGTGGTAAAAAAAAAACCTCTTTGCTCTGAATGAACATGCCCATACTTTATCAATTTTCAGGCAGACAAGATTTATTTCCTGCAATTTAGGAATCTGGCAGTGGCCACAGAAACTGCTAAAACTGGATTTTGTTGCTGAGTTGACTGTACAGTTATATGTTCATTTAAAGACTGTCTGCTGATTGTGACGAATGCTGCTGGCAGAGGCAGTGCTCTGGGTAGGCTATAAAAATTCTAAGATATGTGTACTGCTTCATTGTTGTACTGCTACTTGGTAGGGCTAGGAAGTACACTGGGTATGAAATATAATTTGTTTTAAATTTCATTAAAAAGTAGAACTGATGTGATTACAAAGAGGTAAAATGCAATGTTGGATTGTGAAGATATGAATACACTAACCTAAACGTCTAACATTTCTCATTGCGTTGTTTATTCTGCTACATGCAACTTACTGCTATGCATTAAATCACTGAGATTTCCATACTTATGCCTATTGCAAAACATCAACTATTCATTAGCAACTCTCAGTGATGGTTTTTATCCTGTAATAATCTGTAAAATCTGTAAGCTTTCCAGGCTTCACACATATACTTTGTAATAACAGCTTAGCAGAGATAACTCATACAGTACAATACACAAACTGCTCTGTTTAAAATAAAAACAAAAATCAAGGGCTGAGCAACAACTGTTTAAAAGAAAAAACCCTCAAAGCACTAACTGAAATACTAAGTATAAAATGATGTGGCTATGAATTTCTAGTTCAACAGTTCAGAATAAATATTTATAGACATGCTGAGTTCAAGAGAAATTTTGTGGGCTCGCCTCTTCTTTCCAGTGCTTTCTCTCAAAACTAAAATTTCTGTGATCTCGGTAAAAGCAACACACACGTGCACTCAAAAATAGCCACATTTGTTTAGGTTGTGGAAAAAGTGCTTACTCTGCATATGCTTTCAATAGAGCTCCACTTAGCTGCAGTTGCTGGCTTTCCTATTGAAAGATCTGAAAAAATCCAACATAACGTTTTCCATTAAACCTATGAGCATGTAATAGTCTCCCATGCAGACAAATCTCTGTCTACACTTCTGCCCATTACCATATCCTAACAAACAAGCTAGCTTTTGTGTCAAGGCACCAAGGACCTAATGCTGGTACTGTGTTTTCATTAAGTGATGCTCTTAACCCAAAAGCAGTCACCTAGATACTACTGATATTTGCATGTATTGCAAGCGTTAACTTTCTCTTCCAAAATCAGAAGCTACTTATCTCCAAGAATAGGTTCATGTCTAGGATACTGGAGGGGAACTGAACTTCTGGAAGATAGCAGGTCAGTTCCGAATCCAGGCACATACTTCTGTGTGATCTTGCACAAAGCGATAAATCTCACTGTGCCTCAGTACTCCACACGAACGTCAAGAAGGGTAACAATGACAATTTTCTTTGTTGTTTTAGCCAGGAAGGTCATCCGAGAAGGGTTCAACTCTAGTCTGGCCTGTGTTAAATACTGTCAGCAAACATACACTAGGACTCTCGTTGAATCGGGCTGTTTAAGTGGTACATGAAAGAAGCAAAAATCAATACCATTTACCATAGTTCTTTAATCTGTATTTCCAAGATTTTATCCTATCTGGCTTTTAACATGAATTTTGTTTTGAAATTTTTGTATTTGCGTTCTTGTATAGATGAGCTGCTGAGATATTCTTTTATAAAGGAACACCAGGATTTACACAGACAGAAGAATCAAGCTTAAGTATACTGAACTCTTGTTCCAGGGTGTTCCCAGAACAGATAAATTCTTAATTCATTGTGACATAAATTAGTTAGATTTCAGATACAAAATACCAGGTACTACCATGTGTGTGGGGTGCTTTACAAAGCTTTTACAAAATAGTGTGCCTTACACTAATATTCTAAGCTTCGCAAAACCAATTTAAATAATATATGCAACGTAACTATAGGCTTGCTTGTGCGCTATGAGGGACACTGAAAGAATGGCAACTCCTCAAGCCACACAGTTACAATTTTACATTACTGTGCAGCGAGAGGAAAATTACCATTCTAACTGATTCAACATGAGTCTAGAGAGCAAAGAGATGGGTGAAATAAGCACAATATTCTGTCACCAAAAGCCAAATAACCATGAACAGAATTATTTGATTTGTCAGTCTCTGCTTCTCCATTTTCCATGGGCTACACGTGCAGATTGTTGTCATTTTTAAATGAAAAGTTCTTGTATACATTACACACTGGCATATAGTATGACTTAATTAGTATTTTAGTAAGCTCAGCTGTTGTATTATAATAAATAGTATATTCTATAGAGTAACATTGACTATAGTATTTTGAAAAGGTGTAGAAAAGCAAGGAAATTTCAGAATTCAGAAAAAGAAAGAAAAAATAACTTATTTTTCCATTTCACCTCATTCTACACGTGAATTACAAAGGTTTCTATATAAGCAATAAAAACATGCAAAGCTGACTTGGAATTCGCACCAGTTTTAGCCACAGTATTTTCAGAAGACAAGGACTGCTTTGTTCTGCCTGGCTGCAGGTTTACAGCAATGCACTGATTTACAGAGAACAGAGCTATCTTCATAAGCAGAAAGCCTAGAAAAAGATTTTTTTGAAAATGGAGCATTTCCACGTTTTCACTCTCTCAAGCGGTGCGGTGCATATTCCTAAAACGTCTCTGAAGAAAAAAGGCATAGGAGCTTAGGTCATCTCTAGAATCTCACTACCACATATCCTTCACATGGGAAGGCTAGCCCAGAGCCCAGGTTACTAACCTGTGAGTCAACAAACTCAATTTAATCTCCAACCAATAATGTGGTTGTCAAGTTTCCTAGAAGAACAAATTAATCATGTTCAGGCAGGCAATTCAAGGCCCTTAGACTGGACTAGGCATCTCAGGGACGACCAGTCAGTGGAATGTCTTGATTTTCTGCCTCCTAATAGTGCAAAAAGCTTTGACACATAACCTCTGACAGCAGTAGAAGTAGCATTGTCTCCCTCATTGAGCACTACCCCAACATACCAACATCTTTTCTCTTCCAAAAGTTATTTGCTCCACGTAAGAGAAGAACACAGAGACTTGTATTCACATGTGATGCTGAACTATGAACCATGACGGCTTTGGCTTAAAAAGCACAAAGGCAGGTTTGTCCCCAGACACCAAACAATGAACTCTGGCAGCTTAGGCACAGACACACGTGCCATTTCAGGCACCTGCTAGAGATTCAGTAACCTCCAGTAACATAGCAACAGTCTTACACACTGAACATTAAAAACTGATCTGGGCACCCATGGAAGGGCAATCCGGCCTTGCCTACCTCTGCTCCTGACTGTACCCTCTGGTTGGATCCTGAACTTGATTCATGTCTGAGCCATGTCTGGGACCATCCGTAGATGGTGATGGCACACAACCCATGCATGGCTCATCCTCGGCTCCCAGCTCACTTTCCCTTAAGGAGCAGCCAGTCCCTGCTGCTCCCTGTCAGGCAGACTGGTTTCTCTCCTCCATGAATGGGTTGAATTGTGCACGATTCACAGCAATGTTTTCTGTTCAGCATGCATTTATATGCTAGGGAGTCCAGATGTTACATGTGGAAAAAAAGCATGCTGTCTGGTTTTGCCCTGTAGGTTTCCAAACTTCATACTCCATCCATGAGTGAACAGAGCCAAGTAACATGTCAAAAGCAGAAGTTTTTATCTTTGGAGTCTAAGTGCTAGAGTGAGTGTGGAGTGAGCAAAACCACAATGAGTAATGATGTGTTTTGATTATAAGCCTTCTCCATATGTGGCCTTCTGCAAAGATTCTGAATGCATCACGCTTGCTGTCTGTTAATGACCGCTTACTTTTCCTACAGGGGAAAAGCAGAATAACAGCTAAAAGTGTGATTTGGTGTCATTTGGTGTAATTTTGGTTAAACTCTCAGGGACACTTTTACAGTCAAATGCATATTTTCCTATTTCATGTGCTTTCATGGTTACGTATAGCACTGAACCCCTCCCTGACCTTTGTAGTTTCATCAGCCAGATGAAGGCAAGGTGCTAGAGTAAAGCTTAAACCACACTTATGATGGCAGAAGGCAAATATATTATTAGTTAGCCAAATGCGTGTCTGATAAGTATTTCATCTTACCTCTTGGATCAGCACGGAAATTTAAGGTTTTTCCAGCTAGCACAATACTTCTGAAAGAAAAACTAAAACACCCAACTAAAAAAACCTTTTCCCCATTTCATCACACTCACACCACTATAGGCTACTGCAGACCAAGGAAAAGAAAGTTAACTGCTCTCGCTGTTCTTGTTACCAGGTCTTCTTTAACTTTTAAGCCTGTTATGACTGTGAAAAGAGTCAAATGCACAATTCCCCAAAAAGCAAATTTAAAACATCATAATGATAAGTTGCAGTCATGTTTCCTGTACCACTAAGAACATCTATTTAAATAAGAAAGCAAATGCTACATGATGAGTTTTATTGCCAGTGGAATTGACCACAAAAGAGACTTAGTTACTGGCCCACAGGAGCAAGGGAAACTAGCCTGGAAAAGACAATGCTATTTTTCAAATTAAAAGCAGAATTGAAGAATCTAATAAGACCTTGTTGAAATGTGAGAGATTAATGATTAGCCATCACGGGGCAAAAAAAATAAGAATTATACTGACTACCCTGACTTACACAGACTCCACCTCTGAACATATCTTTGTTCAGCCATTTAGGATATGCTCATTAGATGATTTTCTCTTGGGAAACAGCTAGATTTCTTATATTCCTCTTTCAGACATTTTTATCTTATCCCTAAATGGTGGGCTTTATGATTAGTCACAGTATTTATTCCATCATTACTTTTGTAAGAGACTGAACCTCCTTTACACCACAAGATGAATATTTTATATCTCCTTTTCCTTTGCAAATTTGTCAATACATAATTTAAGAATTTTCTCTGATTTCTATTTAAGGACTATAAAAAATAGCAAGTTCAGAAATTCCTACTAATGAAGTCATTTTTCTTCAGAATCAACCCTGGGGATATCTATCCTTCAACAAACACACTTGCCTTCTTTAGCTGACACAAAGCCATGCTTTGTGATGATACATTACAGTAGTGGGTGACTACAAAACAGATACCTACAATAAACTTCCCAGAGCCAATAGTTTGCTGGTTGTCCCCTCTCAAACTGAAAGCAGGTAGATGCAATTAAATCACACAGAATGTTATTGTCAGGTTCCTCATGTGATTTTAATTGCTTCCATCTCAAAATCCAAAACAATTGGAAACATGTTAAAGAAAAAGTAAGGAAAGAAAGAAAATGGTGACCAAGAACAGCATAAATCCATGGTCTTGCTTCAGCTAAAACAATGCTGGTTTAGATGTATACAACACAAAATAACAAAAGATTCTCTTCAGCTCCGTATGTACATTAGTTGAAGTCATCTAAAAGACTCCTATTTTTTTTTAATTGTTTTTCATGTTCCTTTAATTACAGTAGTTAGTATGAAATCAACCAGGAACAGGGAGATAGTCTTTCTGCCATTGCACAGTGCAGCAGAGAACTTCAGTCCCCAACTAGTTATAGGTAAGCAATTAAGGTGGGAAAGGAGATAGAAAGCAAACAGAATAATAAATGTGATAGTGGCAAACCACACATTTCTTTCACAGTTTGGGGTTGGGTGAGTTGCTGAAAACAGGCTTGATTATACAAAAAAAAAAATCAACCTGAGAAATGGCAACTGAGAATAGGGATACTGTGTGGCCAGTCTTCCCCAGTCATGGCCTCTTTCCTGCTTAGAAATTTTGTCTGGGTGGAATTTGAGATATTCTGCATTGCCTAGGATTTCTGAATGTCTGGCAGATTGGAGCAACTCTGCAAAAGGTCTGACCAAACTTTGCTGCCAAATGTCCAGAAATCTTGGCTGTTGCCTCAGCATGTGCGCAGATCATTTGCATGGGACGCTGTACTAACTCCAGCACTTTGAGAGTCATCACACACATGCTACACAAAAAATGCTTAAATAATACAACCTGGAAAATCCTGAATGTAACTGTGATGGCCATAGGTGACGGGGAGACAGCTATGAAGTGAATTTATGAGTTAAAGAGACAGAATTGCAGCTCACAGACCACCACTCCTGTCTAAAACTTAGAAATTTCTTGAGCCACAAGAAATTGCAGTTTTTTCTAAAGGACACATGCAAGGCAGGAACAATGGGTGTCAACACATGGGTACTTGTGTCATTTGGTGAAAGGAAGTGTAGATGACACCGTGGGAAACAACTTTGACTGAATCTCACCTTAACCACTTCCCCACAGAGCAGCCACTCCCACTTTGCCCTTGTCTAAATTGAAACTCTCTTGAGCCAATGGTTTCTACTATATGCCAGTACAGAGTTATACAATAAAACCAAATAAAATAATGCATGTACTCCTCATGAGAACTTGTAAATGGGTTAAAAACCAGCATCATGGTAAGTGAATGTAATGAGAGGTCAGTTACACCAAGGAAGAAGAAATTGCTGTAGAAGACCCAAACAGAAAAAGGATGTGCAATAAGCTGTTCACAGCCATCTAAATTTCTGTTTGTTTTCCTTTTTATTTCACCTTTCTGTTCCCCAATGTCTGACACAAAATGTTGCAGTCACTCCTGAACGCACCACACTTTTCCAAAGAAGGCTCACTGGTGTGTGCAAAGACAGATCAAAGAAAATCTCCAGTCAGATCAACAACTTCTCAATGCTTGCTCCCAAAAACATGTGTCAGTGTTTCATTTCTGGGAGTATCATAGTGGATGGTAATTTTACAGATGACCTCAAGCGCTCCCACAGCACTCACTTTCCTCAGACAACCGTCTCCCATGAAAATGCAGATTTTTCCCGAGTTTCTTCCTCATATGGCTTGGAGCAGTCACCCCTCCAGACAGTGCAGATCCAAAACCACTGGCAGCTTCATGCAGTCAGCTGCCCAGTACATTTTGTAAGAGCAAACATCTCATGCCAACAGCAAAGGATTTTGTGCCATGTCATCATCCTCTGTCATTATATAGGCTTCTCTCATTTCAGATCCCGCCATCGCAAATCTAGACATGCAATGTAATTAAGGCATACTTCTGGAGTGCCTGCTGACTGAGGCTTGGAATTGGAGCACACATTGGTGCTTCCAGTCCAAAGCAAAGGGAAGAGAACAAAGGGTTTGAAGTGCAAAGCTAGTGCAGCAGACACAGTAAACCAAATTGGTTAGATCTCAGTTTTTCCATTAGCAGGTAGTTAAAAGGATTTACAAATGCTGTGGGAGTGTTTCCTTTCCACCCTTCTTTTAGCACTTCCTTACTTTTTTTATCTTAACACACCACCTTAATGGGTCTCACCTCTATCTCAGAACAGATGGCAGAATCATTGCCAGTCTTCCCGTTGCCTCTTGTTTCTCATTGCCTGACCCCAGTTACTCAGGCACGATGTTTCGAGTACCTGTGCAACCAGCAGCCACAGCAAAAGCAGCTGAGAAGCAAATTGATGCACATTGTTGGATTTAACTGATTTGAACAGATACAGGTAGGGTGTTGCAACAGCAGGGTGATAGAAGGGGAACCAGAAAGCACATTAACTAGGGGCAGGATTTGACATTGACCTGGCTTGCTTTAAAACTTATTTTAAGCTCCCTTAGCTGGAAGGGGCTGGAAAGGGAAGACCAGAACTGTAACTACTGAATGGGCAAGCTCTGAACTAGGTACCCCAACATCTACTGAAACTATGAACTACATGTCAATACATAAAATCTAGCTCCCTGGCATTAGAATACCAGACTAGATTTAGTAGTTTGATATCTTGGTTCTGGCAATCAACCATATATGATGGTTCACATGAAGCAGAAAAACAACCCATACTGCACTGTTGCCAACTGTGCAATGCTTTATCCAAGGAGAAAAATTCTTTCCTGACCTGTAGGCAATCAGTCTGTGGTCCGTAGCATGACATTTGGCTGTTCCTCTCAAGCAGAGTAGCACAAGTATTCTTGAGGCTCATAAAACTAATGACCGTCAATATTACCCTCCAAAATTACACATGTGTGCAGTCAGAGCAGGTTGAGTTAGCTGCTTGCTGCAATCAAATGCGGAGAATAAAAATCACTCTGAACAGGGAGGGGTTTGTTGGAAACTGACTGTTCTCTTATTTGTTGTTTTTTTTACTGCTTTTTACTGAGTGTCACTGACACTCAGTGACATTACAGTAAAGAACCAGAAGTGTTCACACTGTATTTTTGAGGTAGTTGAGTCTATTGCTATTATAGTTCAGCAAAATTATGTGTGGGCAGCTAATCACCTACTTATCAACTAAAAATGCTTCTTTTGGGCAGCCACCTTAACTTTTTTTTTAAAGCAACAACCATGCTGCAGGCTATTTTATTGGTCTCAGAACCCAAAGCTTAAAATAGGGAGGGAAAGATCAAGAGAATGTGGTTCAGTGGTTAGAGAACAGTAAAGATTCTCATTTTTTGTTCTCAGCTACTCCATCAGTTTGCTGCAGAAACCTAAGTAAATCTGTGATGTTTTGAACCTTTACTATAGAATAGTACAGCTGAGTTTAGGAGAGAGAGAGAGAAACTGAAACAAATTAAATTATAAACTAGATGTAGGGCTAATGATTTTGTACTTGTATCAGCATAGTAATGTGCTCCATGCTATAATTAAAGTATCCTGCACAGTTTCAGAAAGTGAAATGTAGGAACACCCAAAATCTGAAAGAATTTGATAGGATACTGTGCTTGGATGATGAATTGATCAAATGTTATCAGCAGCATCAAAATACCACCCTGCCTCATAATTTACAGATGCTTATTTGGGTGCAGTGGCTTAAAAGTGTCTCTCACATGTGACACTTACCACAGAAACCCCCATGATATTTCCTAAAAAGAAAAGAATCTCCTTCATTAGTGTGCCATTGAGCATTATAAAACCCAGTTATGTTCAGCTCAATTAGAAAGATACATATATACAATCACAATTTAATGTTGCAAAGCACAGGTAAATATTCCAGTGAATATTCAAACAGAGAAGCAACCAGCTTAAAACAATGCCTGGTAATACTGACCCGGCTCTTCTGTTCCAGGGGTATCTCAAAAGCTCTGATGGACAAGCTACAATGCCTTAGCGAAGGGCAGGAGATTACTGCCCTGAGCTGTTCACCTGACACATGATGTGCAACTGAAGAACAGCACATCAATCAATTCCTAACAAGCTGGGAATCCACAACACAATTTCAAAATAATCTGGGACGGTTTCCCTAAAAATCACCTCAGCAACTGATTGATGAACAACTGAGATGTCCATGCAGCACAGGTTTGGGGAGCATCTAGGGAAATTACCTTGCCTTTGCCTTACCCACAGTCAGTGCTCCAGGCCAAAATCATGCTCGTGTACTTGAAAGATGATGAGCTAACTTTTCAAACTGAAGTCATGTTGGAAAACTGAGATCTTCAGTCAGATATAGATAAACTTGCTGAGATTCTACTGAGAAAATCAGGGTGGTAGTGGGAGGAACTAAAAAAAAAAAAAAGAATTCCTGTTGATGGCAACTCCAGTTCCTTCCTACCTCCAAATTTCCAGTTTATGAGGTATTTCTCAATTTCTACACTCTCCTTGATCTTGGATTGCTATTTCACACAACTTATCTTACACGCTGCTGGAAAGAAAAGCAACAAGTTTGACTTTAGGGCCCTCTCTTCCTTGTTCACTTAAGAGTATAGGATGATCACAATATCAGATTTATATCCTGTCTTGGATTCTCAAAATGTTTGTTCTTTCTGATAAGATAAATTCCACTGCAGAGGAACTCTTTGAAGAAAATCTCCCGTCTAGCCATTTTTAAAACTATTTTTTTCTTTATTAGCCTGAGTCTAGTTTAATATTTATACTGTGAGATGAATCAGAGTATCAGCAACAACCCATCATAACATCTGTAGCCTGTTTTCCAAGATAGATAGAATCATAGAATCGCTAAGGTTGGAAAGGACCTCCGAGATCAGGTTCACCGTCCTCCTGAACCTCTGGAACACTAAAGTGACAGAAGAAGCACAACTGCACTAACCACCTGAAAATGGAACTAGATGATACAAGGTCTGCAGTCTAGCAGAACTGCAGATATAAAGTGACAGTATCCTTTCAAACTGTCCTGTTGTTCCTCCTCATCCTGCCCATGTTACTAGACTAGGAGCACAAGCAAAATACTAGTTTGAACCCAGCAGTTATAGAGAGCTAAACACAAAATCCCCAACCATGCTGCATTATAAGCAACAGATCAGAGACTCAATTTTAATAGTTGATATTAGAATTTTAGAACTGATTTGTCTTGCGTAAGATAATAAGAACATGCTGTGCTCCATTGCTCTCTATATCCAATCATTGTAATTTAGCTTGTTCCTCCCCCCCCAAAAAAAATTAAAAAATAAAATTGCAAGTTCATATCCAGCCTCTAGCTAGGGTGGATTCCAGGAAATTTGAAATTGATTCACAATGATAAAGACTGACTGTTTTATGTCTTCAGCTGTGTTACACGTTTCTTCTCACCTGTGTTAGCTGAAAGAAGTAAAACAAAGCTCCTCCTGGGCAGCAAGCTGCATGGGGCAAAAACCAGGCAAGGCTCCATGCATAGCAAGAGGCTGAAGTGCCAAAGACAGTGGATGTAACTGTGTAACCTTGGTTTGCCAAACCATTAAGTCAGGCTACTTGCCACAAAGTAATTGCAGATCTCATATGTATTTCAGTGAAGCTGTTCTCCTAATGTTCTCCACTTAAAAAAAGTACTTTGAGCACTAAAGGTTTATTTCAGCTATACAACATGCATGCAGCAAGTATATTGTCATCCCCACTTTAAGGATAGAAAATTAAAGGTTTCAGCCATGCTCATACACCAAAGGAGCAGAACTGGAATTTAGATTTTCATCAAGTATATTCAATCCAGAACTTCAGTCAGAGCTTTGCTCCTTCAGGGAAGTTTAATTAGTATTATTTTGCGTATTTTTTCCAGAAATACTAAAAAACGCCTCAGACTGTACCCTTCCAGCTGTCAAAGTGACTTTAAAAAGGGGATAGGTATCCCTGAAAAAGTAACACTTTAAAACCAGATCTGTTAAAAACGCAAAGCAGGGATGGCACTCTAGCTTGTAGGACATTGCATTTCAGCATTGTTTCCATTTGACTAATAATAAAAAGTGTGTAGAGTGCACTAAAAATTGGAAATATCCCACTTGAGCTTTTAATTAGGAAATGTGAGAAATGTAAAACCAAGCCTTAGCGACATCACATGCTTCACCTTTGATTTCACTGTACTGTTATTGCCAGTTGCAGTGCTGTCTGGAAGAAGTCAGAGTTAGAACAGCATTGTGCATAGGTGTCACATGCACAAAGCAGCAACATACTGCCATTTTCCCACTGTGTCTGCAACAAAAGGGGATGAAATTATGGGAGGGAAGGATAAAACCAGTGAGAAATGGAATGCTCACTGGGACTGGTCAATGTCATACATGAAATTTTTGACTGGTGCCTTAAAGTCATAATAAAAGTAAGCAAAATAAAAAATTCTTTCTAATGGTTTGAGTAAAAAACCTGTTCTTTGATTTAAACTCTTGCATTGAAATTGTCTGTTTTCTATGAAAAAGCCAACTTTTCTTCAAAAAGTCAAATCCAAGAACTACTTCTGAGTTTTGGTTTTGCACTTAAAAATTATACACTCCAAAATTTGTTTTTCTATCCAGTTCCTGTTGAAAAATCCCAGTTCCTGGCCTGCTCTTGCATAAACAAATAAGATAAATATCAGATGCCCTCTACCGACCCTCTGTTTAAGTTAGCATTTCAGAAGTTATGAATTTCCCAAATTCCTTCTAGCTCTTGCTTTTGTTACAGTAAAGTTGCAGTTTCCTGCCTCTGTCAGACAAGTCCCACCACTTCAAAGATAAAGTCTGATCAGCTTGACAGTATAGCTGTCAGCATGCAATCAGAGCATGACACGGGCAGAAGGAAGCCAAAAGGGCTGAGAGGGAAAACTGCCAGCTCCAGGAAAAAGATTTGGGTTAAGGGAGGAGAAAGGAAGATAGCTAGAACGAGGAAGACATCATACCAGGATTGAAGTGTGAAAAAAATAGGGATCCCAGTAAGCACAATTCAATGTCCCAAGCACGAGGGGAAGGGGAGAACCTGGGATCCACACCCCACTACACATTCTTCAAAACAATTTGAGTTAACAAGTTCCCTTGAACAAATCAATCTTTCCTCCAAAAATGCTCTTTTTGCTTTCAGATTAGCAACCTGTATCATTGTTCAGGTACAACAATGCCACAACTCTCTTCACAGATTCCTAGCTTAACTACTAGAAAGAGCATGCTGTAGCAGGGTTAGATTTGTTATGCATAAAGCTTTGTGAACAGGCAGATTGGGGATGCAGAGAGATGAATATGCAGTAGGAGAATATGTCATCTCTGATTAGAGATGGCTCTTGAAGCAGTTTTCCACTAATACTAAGCTCAGTGCCTGGCATGCTCAACTAGGTTATGCCTAGCGCCCACTCAGGTTTTGCAACACTCTACTCAAACAGACCTGTAGTGCCCTGCGTCCTCAGGAGGGTAAACACTGGTGTATTCTTCTTGAGTAAAGGTTCTGTATTGCAGAAGCAACTTCACTATCTTAGCAGCCTACTAGGCAGCTTCAGGAAAGGGCACAATGAAATGGAGAAGCCTTCCATCATCTGTTTCTTACCTTCCCTTCAAATCTTGCAGTGGCTCCCAGCTGCACTCGGAGATTCCGAGGAGGAAGAGTAAATGCTGGTGCTTCAGCAGGGACAGGGGGGCTGAGCGTCAGGGAGGTTTTGGAGACTCGAGTAGATGTCACCAGTTTCACATCCCCCATGATGTGCTCTGTAAAAGAGAAACAAGTGGTTATGTAGAAGTTATGATTATTAATTACTTAAATTACAGCAACAGCTAAGAATCAGATCAGGAACAGATTGTTCTATATGTGTACGAATCAGCCTAAGGTGACAAGCCCTGTTTTCTGGGTGGGAAACTGAGACCCAGAAAAATTGCCTGGTGTGTCCACAGTTGCGGTCAGGGTCACAGCCTTGAGCTGAACTCAGTTTGAACTCGAAGTCCCAGGCCAAAGACTTAACCAAAAAGTCACCCTTTACAACTGCATTAAAAGGTAATAACTTATTTCAGGAGGATATTTTCACAACGTGACTTTGATTTTCCAGGCCTGGAATATACCAAAATCAATAAGTCTCAAAAGTAGAGCCAGCGTTAAACAAGTACTTACGAAATAAAGAGCCCTCTGTTTGCACTGGATTTAAGTTGCAAGCGGGAATGTGGAAAATCTGATTTTTCATACTATGCTTTCAAGATCTTAAGAAATATCTGGATATCTTCCTCCAAAGTACTGCTAGTACATAACAAATACTTTTGCAGAAATTCCAAGTCTCTACTTTACTGCAAATCCTTCTACAGCACGTAGACTAGTAAAATAGCATTGAGACCAAATTTTATAATGCTATGAAAATGGCCTTTTAAGAGACCTCATTACAGACATCTGCTTCAGAGGTGATTCTTCTACACATTTCATACTTCCCAATAGAAAGAAAAAATTACTGTTTTTTCGTAAAGTACAATTTCAGATTTTCCAGGAATAAAAAGTAGTAGTTAACCCTAGTACTAATTCCCTGAATCATCTCTAAATAGACGCCTCACTGTAAAATGCCTATTTAATAGACAAGTTTAACAAAAGAAAACAAAAAACTGTGAAATAGCTTGACCCACAAATAGGTCATGTTGAGTCAATGAAGAATACTGTGCTTGCAGTCATAACCCTCTGCCAGAGAGGCCAATCCATGATAGGCTATGTATTTGTTCATCTGATTCTGATGAAAGTTACAATAAATAATACTTAAGTAAACACTCAAGCTTCAATTTGAACAAGAGAAAAATCAAATAAGCTAGGGCTGTGTTATTTCTAACTGAACAAACGATACTTTTTCCAGAACAGTCAGCAGGTTTTTTTGAGGAGCAGGGGAACACAAAACTCATTCATTTCCAAATAGGACTTATATCACATTTACACATCTGAAAACCCAGTCTGAAAACACAGTTTTCCATATTGCATCCCTGACACACTCCATGAACATACAGAAACACCTTCTCTACATTGACCAACAACAGTTTAAAAGGGCAGCTCCTCTCATGGAAGTTATTAGTCTAAGAGTTAGATGTTTAAGCTGAACTAGAAATTTTGGCTCCTTCACAATCAGAGAAAGAGGCATCTCCAGAGGGTGTCTTGTTCTAAGGTGTGGAAGCCACAGAGCTTTCTACTTCATAGTACGCACTTGTCAGGAACTATGGTTTAAAAGGCAAAGCCTTCCAAGATATTAGTTAAACTATGTATGCACAAGAGTTATAAATAAATAAACAAATGCTTGAAATCTTCTTCACTCATAAGAATCCAGATCAGGTGGACTTCAGATTTCTTCTGGGACAGAGTTCTGTTAGCATTTCTGCATATCGACTTGCAAAAAAACCAAGAAAATCCTCCAGTGTATCTAACAACTGAATTGCTGAGACCAACACATAAATGGAATAAAGATGATTTCTTCAACCATGATGGAAATCTTTAAAGTGATAAGTTCTGCCTTCATTCACATGATAGTCTTGCAGTGAATCCCTGTAATGGCACCCAGACACTTGAGAGCACAGCATAAGTCTCCCTTTCCAGTATAAGCTACTCTTTAAAACACAAACAGGAAAAAAAAAAAAAAGAAAACCAAATCATCTATGTACCTTAACTTATAAAAAAAATATGAAATCACCATATAATTTAAATAAGGAAGAAACTGATTGTATTCCAGAGACAAGAAATGAAATCAAAGACTTGCTTCTTTTCTAACAAATGTACTTAGCATTCTCACAGGCAAAGAGTGACAGTCTCTCACAGCTATAGTCACTGTAATGAACAAGCCTGAAAAAGGGAGAAAATTATTTTTTCAAGTAATCGTTCTTTCATTAAGGACAGGACTCCAAAGTCAGTTCTCCACTCAGTTAGACCACAGTTTATCTCAGCAGACTTTCAATCAATTACACAGCTGTAAACTGATACACAGTTGAGTCCATATTTGCCAGCATTCTTTTAAAATTAATTTCTTTACCAATTAAGAACAAACGTTTTTCAAATCTCAAATTGTCATAAATATCAACTGTGATCTTTTGTTACTTTTAGTATAAGAAGTTGATAATTTTGTATCTGCTTACCTCTTCTGAATTGTCCTAAATCCCATTGTAAGGTTTATTTCTAATTTTCTTTTTTTCTGTCCTCTTTCTCAAAGTGCTTCCTTAAATTTCTCTTTTCCACAGATGATCTTCACTTTTCAACATGCTCAACTAACTACTCAATCTTCAGCTTTTCTTTCCACATGTTCTTCTCCTCTGTTAAGCTACATCTTTCCATAACTGATAAATGCCAAAATTGGCAACATCTCTCTAAATGTGAAACTCTTAACTAACAAGTCAGCCTGCCAATACAAGCCTGCAATAATATTTTCAGATCACCAGTAGTGACAATAACATGCCAGGTATAATACAGATGCTATGAAAGTCTTCAAGTACGAAGGCACTGTAATGCATTTGATTCCACACAAAGCCAGTAAGAAACCCTGTCCTTTCACATACAGCTGTATCAACTTTGCAGAGAGTTTACAAAGCCAAAACAACATCAAAAAAGCATATACCCCCTAAATTTTGTTTTAAAAATAATATTATAAGAGTAGTAAAACTGAAACCAAAACAAACCCAAAAAACCCAACAACCAACATCCAGAATCCAATAAAAACTTGATATTCATCCATGTAAGTGGAACTCCATTTTGGCCAATGCCATTAAAGTGGCTGAAACAAGTGACAGAAAACTGTAGGTACTGCAGATGCTCAGAGGACTATTATGGAGGGACAAAATGCTCAGGTATCCGTCCTTAGGTACAATACACTGCTTATGCAGGGCAACCTTAAGGAACTTCTTGGGGATGACACCTGCTCACAAACAGAAACCTCCACACTGAGTATGCTACAAGATCAAATCCATCAAGTACCTGAAACAGAGCCACCAGTGCACGCCTGGAAAATACCGTATCCAAAATATGCTCACCCTCCAAGCATCCCTGGGCTCAGGTACATCAGAACTGCATTGGTCAAAAAGTCCTGTGGCTAGGAAATATCCTCTGATGAAAAGAGTGAGCTAAAGTACAACACCACCTTTCCACTGATTTCTCTGGCTATTTGATCACCCTCTACACAAAATAAAATGGAAAAAGAAAACAACAACAAAAAAAAACACACAAAAAACCCCACAAGGAAACAGGATGGGGGAAATAGAAAGGAAGAAGAAAATTCTGAACATCTAAGCCCCTCTTATTGGTCAGGTTTCACTTCTATTGCATGTTGGTAAGATGCCAAAACCTAACAACAAATTGATGCCTAATATAGTGAGAGTGTAATGCATAAAATAAAGTAATAGCTAGTCTTTTCCATAAGCACATCTTGCACAAATTTATGATGTTCTAAATAAAGTGTCTAAACGGGATTGAATTTACAAATTAATATTAGCTCAAATCAGCACAAGCAGTTTTCTAGCAGCATAAGCCTCTAATCATTCACATTTGGCAGTCCGACTTTAATTAGCTATGTATGATGAAAATGTTTCTAGTAAATAATTAGGAAGTTGGGGGATTTTTTTTCAGCTCAGAGGATGTTTAACAAATATTCCCAAACAAATAAAGAATTTCATGTTGTGCAGTCTGGTGTTACTATGGAACTATCATGTCCAAATATTTTAAAGAAATAATGTTCCAGAGAACAAATCTAGCTCAGGCTTAAAATTTGATAGACAGGAAGAAAGTAGACACTTGAAAGCTATGGAATGTATCTGATTTTTTCTAGTATTATTTTATTTAAGCAACTTTCTTGATTCTAGGGATAGGCTCATTCTTTTTCTTAGGTATTCCAAGCTTGCTACTGAATAAGATTTCAAGGATGCTACATGAACTTCACAACGTTTCATTTCACACGCTGTGCGCACCTAGACTACGGTCTTTAAACAAAACCAACTGTAACCCAAGTTGCAATACAAACATTGCGGTATTAAACATGAAAGAAAACCACCATGCAAGCGTTGGCTTGGAGGGTAGTGATGCGGTTAGACGGCATTTCTAATCTGGATTTTTTTTTTATTCTTAATCCTTTCTAAAAAGCACATAAATCCTTACAAATTCTCACAGTGTGCCTTCTAATCTTTCTAATACCAAAGCAGACTAATGTGTTTCAAGCATTTTCTACTGAGAACAAATCTCTGTCACTCAATACTCTCCTCAGAAAAATAAACCCAAAAAGCAAACACTACGAAATCCACCTCATAGGTTTGTTCTCCTCCACTTATTTTATATAAGTAAATACTTACCATCAGCTTCCTACATAGCCATTTAATTATACTAATTTCCTTTTACCAAGTTCTTCCTCCAAGGCAGAAGAAAAATGAGTTACAGACAGGGTATGTGTGTACATATGAGAGCGCAGGCTTGCACAAATGAGAGGAAACCAGAGCTGCCAGCTGAAAAACCTTTATTTTACTTACTGATACTGCAACTCTACACCTAAGCAGCACATTTTTACTTGGTCCAGCTACTCTGTTATTTTGACCAGACTGCCCTCAATAACCTCTGAGCCACCTCTGAAATGTAGATAGAGCTCTTTAAACATAGGAGTAGACAGTTCAGGGGTTGGAGCATTTGTCTGCTATTTGGGAGTCCTGGTTGAATTCTCTGCTCCATAATGGGCTGCCTGCATGACCTCAGGCATGTCACCAAGCTTCTCTTTTGCCATGGCTTCCCATTTGTAAAGTAGGGTTATTGTACTTCCTTACCACAAAGTAGTTCTGTGAGGATAACTATATTAGAGGGTGGGAGTCAGGCTACAGTGATAGGACTACATAAATAGCGTAACTAGCAAAAGGCACAAAATTACCATAAACTTACAGGAACCTGGATCTCATTATAGGTGTGGTGGGATTTTTTTTTTTTATAAATGAATAAGGAGGGTGTTTTCAAAAAACACATATTTTAATACACTAGGTAAAATTTATTCCCTTACACAGCTCACCGAATTAAACTAGGAACTGAACATTATCCATTGTGCTTCAAAATCTTCAGTATTTAAAGGAGTTTCTTTCATTTCTAAACCTGCTTGAAAGCTTCCCCTTTTCAGACACCTTATTTCCTTTTCTACAGCTTCTTTCCTTACCACAAGGACTAACATGTGGCTACCACACTTCTATGCAGACCTATACCTGAACACATTCTCCACAGAACTACAGAAATGAATTTTTGCAGCCAGAGGACTTGTGATTATCTTTTCAGTCTTGCCTTACAAGACCACATAAGGAAGTATCCTACCTCCTGTCAGCTACTGGTACCCAAGAAGCAGCATGCAGGGAGAACAATAAGCCATAGAGGATCAGCAAAGGTGATGAAACCATGTGCAGATTTAGCAGATGGGAAGCAGTTGGAAGCTGGAACAGAAAGTGAGGAACTTGTAACCCCAGTCATAGCCAGACTCTTCTGGGCAGCCTCTCCTTCAGACCCAGCAACTAAAACAGGTATTGGCTTCTGGTAAAGGCATAGCAACAAGATTATGGTGTTGCAAGTAGGACTAATTTGAACTGGTCATGCTGTATTAGAACAAGAGAAATAAACCTTTTCTTTTTCTAAGGGTCAGGACAGGCTACTGTCCACAAATCATGCTTTTCTGATGTTTAGGTCTTCTTGTGCCTGTATTCTGCTATTTGTAGGTCTTGCTAAGTGTTGTGGTCAAGCAGAGTTTCAGAATGTTTCCTGACACTATGGGAACAAAGGAAATTTTCCATCCATCCTGACTTGACTGGGGTTTCTTCCTCTGTTGCGTCATCCATAAATCATCATCATCACCTCACTTATTCTCTACATACCCAGTTTCTAGAAAAGCCTTTTTGTAAAAAATTTTCAAGGCATTTTCAATCCAGACCCCTAAATATCTTCTCCTTTTCCCAGTAAAATCTGATAGCAACTATTAGACATGGCAGTAGGAACAGGATCAGCTGCCAAATCTTCATGCACAACTCCATGATCCAAAAAAATTTTGCAAGCTTAAGTTTTGGCAACATAATGTGTGTAAAATCCCTTGATATGTTTCCACAATATGCATTTGCATAACTGTCTCACACAAATGGGAATTTCAAACTTGCAATTTGTGCTAAAACTTAGGCTCACTAAAGTGTCAGCAAAAAAAAAATCCAAGCTAAATTACAATTTCATTTGGGACCATCATGTCAAAGATTTTCCCAGAAGTAAGCAAGTTCTTCAAACCCCATTATTTCAGTGCTTTGGATTTCACATTCAGCAAGTCAGCCATGAGGCTTTGCATTAGCAAGAATCAGGAAAAAAGGAAAAAGAACAGAAATACAGAAAAAGGAAAGAACAGGTTAAAACTGCTCCAGGTGCCCAGTTTAAGAAAACGATATTGCAGCCCCTATGTTGTATTCTGATACAATAATGTTCTCCAGACTGCTTTAAAGACTGAAATAGCTCCAAAGCGCCAAAGGAGATGTACCTGTGGGACTGTGATAGAGAGTTTGAGCTACTAAGTATAGTACGAGCTTTCTGAGATGAAGCTAGGTCATTTTCTTATGTAGCACTGTGCAATATCTTCTAGGAGTTTGAGCTGCACTTAGACATAAGAGGAGAACAAAAGTATTCTGTGGCAGATTTCCTTTAGTCTACTCTGTGTCTTGGGTATCCTTGCAAGAAAAAGGACAACTCTTCCTACATACTCTTTCAGGGCTTCTGCAATGCTCAGTTCATTAGCTTTGATTGAATATGCAAATAACAACAGTGGCTACTGTAGAAGTGTCCCTAAGTAGAAGTGGCTAATCCAGTGTGACTGAAAAAACTTCATAATTAATATTCAGCTGACAAGTCTCTAGAAGAGACAGAAAGACACAACTTGTGTAACACAGAACTGAATTAATTTTAGTGGATCAGAGAGAGGTAAGAAGATAATCTATTTGTCTAATCAATAAGATTGGTGCTTTTATTGTATTTGCATAACTAATGCAGCAAAAAATCTGAAATGATTTTCATGGCACAATCACATAGCTAGGTAAGGAATTTCATCCTGATCTTCGATAGAAAAATAACTCAAGATGATGCTAAATGACCTACATTTATTTAAAGATAGATTTATTAAAGCACAAGAAGGATGGTAGTCAAAAATCTTGATTTGTATAAATCATAAGGAAAAAAATCCCATATGTTCTTATCAAGGAAAGGAAATCATGTCCTCCCCAGCCCTCTGTGCTACATAGCAAAGAAATCACTAGTAAGAATATGACTTCCTTGCAATGCAGACTGCTGTAAACATCCTCTAATTTTCCTCAGTTTAACAGTGCTGTTTAGGATACTAAAGACACCAGGCCCACCAGATTTGTACAGATACCCAGCTTCACTTGCTGTCAGTAGCCATGTTGCTGCAATAGGTCATATCTAACATGAGCCTTGCTACATGCCCTTGCACAATTGCACCTCAATGGTTTATTGATATATTAAAGTAGCTGCAAAAGGCATTTCAGGTACAAGGAAGGATGTGGAAAAAACAAAACAAATGGATGTATACCTTTGATAACATATACTGGTCTTGATTATAAACAGCCATGCTACATTATTCAATTATTCCATAAGCACTGAGTATTAAACTTTAAGAAAAAACATGCCTGTTACAAAGCAGCTGAAGACATGTCTTAAATGCAATGACATTTTAAGACTGAAAACCTCGCATGTTTAATTTGAAACATCAGGTTAAGAAACAGTAAATCAGGAAAGACCACAAGAAACACAGGTTCTTTGCAGCTGTTATCTTAGTAGAAATATGAGTAACTAAATGTGACATGCGTTGGGCAGGTTCAGTACAGCATCCATGCCTAAGAATTATTTCATAGCAGCAAATTGAAGCCAGAGGGAAATGCAGACAGCAAATGGGATGCAAGTTGGGCTTGTTCTTGCTGATTCCAAAGTGGCTTCCTATACAAGTGCATTGGGGAGTGTAATTCAATCTGACTTCAAAAGCTGTTACAATTCTAGTTTATAAGCAACATTTGAAGAGGAAAAAGAGGCAAAAAAACACAAGGCAAGACCTACAGAAAGGTTTAGTGTACAAAGCAGCAGGTCACTAGTGAGAAAATTCTATTGGTTTTCCTTTAAAGGATCATTTCTAGTACTCACTGTATACCAAAATCCAAATATCTTAGTCTTGGGAAGGCTTGGACTAGAAATCTCAATCTGAGTTTCATCATTGACAGCTGGCCTCAAGGGAACAGATTTCTAATAATGCCTTCTATAGTCCTTAAAGATTTTCATGATACACAGAGCATCCACTCATAATATCTGAGGAGAGATCATGCCAGTCCTTGTCTTACCCCTAAACGTTTGTACTGAATTTGCAACTTGTGTCATGCTTTACAAGTACAGAAAATAACTGGTGGAAGCTAGTGCTTCTGGTAGAAACAGGAATGCATCAGAGACCATCCAAAATTCAGGGAGACTTCTAGGTGTGGGTATGACCTTGATCACTGAAGAGCAGGACCTGGACTACTAATATATGTTTGCAGGAAGGAAAACAATTTTCCTAGTCCTGTGCTACCTTTCAGGACACACACTGATGCAAACAGAGAAACCTGTAGGAAGACATTTGTTTCAGGTCATCTCACACAGTAGATGAGAATTTCCAACTTGTTTCCTCTCTCCAACTCACATGCATGTGGCTTCAGTGAATACCACAGAATACCTGAGGATCAGCTGGAAATCCCAATTGACTATGGATTTAAGAGACTTAGGTGAGACATTTGGAACAGAGTCTTGCAACCTTCTTGAAACATAACCTGCAATTCTAGAATAACTTTCAGTGCCAGTGGCAACCGCATGGAGGTAAAGCATGTAAACGTAAGCTGATAATAGCATGAAGTTTCAAGTGCACAAACACAAATTTGCAGCTGCAACTATGGCTTCAGACCTTAATACTTAAGATGCACAAACCAAATAATACTACTTTGCTAACAGCAGTACTTAGCACTTAAAACATCCTTTCCATCCAAGCCCCTTGAAAGTCATTTATATGTCTTAACTCTTCCAGTATTGAGGAAGAATGATTCAGAGCTTCAATGATTTAGTGTAAGATTATGGAGCTGGGAGCCCAAAGAAAGTAAAATCAAGATGTCAAAAGTCCAAGGACTGAATAATAAAAAAAAAAAGAGTCTTTTAAAAAGAAAGAAAAATCTTATTTCCTATTTATTTTAAGATAATTCCTTTTATCTGAGTGGAGATTTCAACAAGGCTTCTAGCAGAGCTAACAAGTTTAATTTCGGAGCAAGTTAGCACGGTGCAAGTTTTGAAAGGTCTGCCTACCATTTGATTTAAATAAAAGGTTTCATAGATAAAATGATATTTTTTGCAATGTCTTAGCGGTGGTAGAACGTTATGCTAAATCAGCAGTTTACAGTGAAGTTGTCTGTTGGGTGGTGGTTTTTTTTCTGGGCTCCACATTTCCAAGAGTAACCACAACATTAGCTTTCCTTGATGCTGATGCTGCAGGTGGCCAATTGCTATTGCCCATTTCCAAGGAAATAGGGCCATAAAATCGCATGAAAAGGTGAGTCATGGAAGATTTGTGCTTCATAAAACACAGGATTTTTAGCCTCTAAATTATGATTTGTGCTTTAGTTTCAAATATAGCCAGAACTCAAAAGAGAGACCCAAGTCCGCCAAGTTCTGTGCCATTTGGGAAAATGAATACACGCACTTCTGGCTACGGTGTGTGAACCCTGGGGTAAGACTGGAAAGAAACCTGTTGACTTCAGCCAGAGATAAACTGGGCCATGGATAAACATCATTAAGTTTCAAATTATACTGCAAATACTTAATACTAAAGGAATTAGGTTCTTTGTTTGAAATAGCCACTGGTTCTTCACGCTGAGATACTCTGCACAAGGCCAAATTCTGTGCTGCCTTCCATTCTATGAAGTCCCACTAACTGTCAGCAGAAGACCTGGCCCATAAGTTCTCTTGCAAGTTTATTTTTTCTGGAAACAGCCGTTTTGTTCATGTATGCAAGCCAGCATACTCCAACAATCATTGTTTGTACAGCAATCCTTAACAATGTATTTGGCACTGTAAAGCAAACAGAAAAACCACCTTGCTGAAAGTTATAATCTAGATGTGAGATGGAGCCATACAATGACAATACTTTCTTTTTCTTAATTAAGAGAGGTGGTTTTATTTCATAGAAGCACTAGACAGCATGCAAAACTTACTGTTGCAAGATGCTCCGACAGTCAGCCAGTTGCAGGATTGACAAGAACATCTACAATTAGATTGCAAGAGAAATTTTTCTACGGGGTAACAGTTCTCAAAACTTCAGGATAAAACGATGTCTACAAGAAAGAATGAGCTTATGGTTGGTCCACAGCACCCTCAATCCCACATTACCTGACACAGGACAGCTTCCTGTGACCTTCTTCCTGTCTCTATTCATGGAAAGAAATAGGCGAAAGCTTTAAGAGTACCATCCAGGAGAGCTGTACCCAAGATCATCAAGAAGCTAAAGCAGTTTTCAGATCAAGTGTGACCCCCTACATACATCCTTTGAGCTGGGGACTTCTTTTCTACTTTACTTGTACTATCCAGGTTTTAGCAGTGATGTAACCAAAGACAACCAACTCCTAACACTGAAGCCATCTGTCTGCTATTCTCACAGCTAGTAAGGTTCCACAGCCCGTGCTGCACACTTGTACTCCAAGCCTGAACCATCCGGAGACTTTAGTAACAAGCAAACAAGAGGCAGTAGTATTTTTATACAGTTCTTACATGGAATAATTCCCCAAACAGGCCCCACTAGGTGAAAAAGTTAGGTGGTAATTACATTCAAACACTTTAACAGCTTGCTGCAAAGAAAATTAAGGCAAATTTATTCTCAACATACATGGGAAATAAGATGTGAAGTCATAAGCTTTTAGTTGTACCAGGTACAATCTAGACACTAGGGAAAAAGTTTTAATGAAGAATTTAAGCAGTCCTGGAAGAGACTTCTCAAGTAATCTTCAGTATTGGAAGCCATACAAATATCTGTCAGGAATTACACATACAGTTGATTTAGCCTTGGACATAGGAAAGACTGGATGTCCTTCTGAAGTCCCTTCCAACCCCATGACTCTGATTCATTTGATAATTGATGTTAAATTTGGACTACACTATAGGACTTTCAGATGCTGGATGTGGGCCAGCAAAACAACTATTATTATATAGTGAGCAATATAAATCTGAAAAGAAACAACTGTTACAAGGTAAAAAAATCAGCCTATGAAAAGTCACAACAGTATCAATATATAAATCATTAACATTGCAGAGCTTAGCAAGAAGGAGGGAGACAGAAGGAATCCCATTTAATCTTACTTAAGCACCAGTTTGCAAATCTCAGCCAAATGTCCACTCCTGATAACAAATGAACACAGTTTTCATTTGAGACTGCCGAGTGTGGGACACAGACAGAGAAATCGATGCCTTTGGAGACATTTGCAGACAAAGAAACTGCCCTGTTACATTCAAACACCCTATTGAATTTAAAAGGTTTTATATCCTTCTTTCTGCATTTGTAAATTAGAGAGTTGCAGTAAATTGCTTAGATCATAGCTTAAAAATTTATGTAAAAGAAACTTCAAATGTGAAAGAGTGGTTTAGAGACTCTTCAGGTTTCAGTGGGGCTGGTATGAGCAGAAGAATGGTTGAAATGAGTCTGAGATCCAAGACTGTCCTGCCTGTTCAGCTTCCAGCTGGAAGACAAGCCCAAGAAGGGCCCGTTTTCCTTCTTCTGCACGGAATTTCATTAAAATGGTGCTTTTCATGAAATCTGGGCTCCATCCAGTCCTTAACCCCTCTTTCAATAAACTTATCTACATTTACTCTATCAGCAGGGAAAAGAGTGGTAGGAATAATAAAATCTTTTCATCACGTCCACAAAGCAAAAATTTCCTATCTTCTTTCAAAATGCCAAAGTTGAGCAAGGCATAGCACTGCAAGGCTCTGGTGGTGACGATCTACAGAGATTTGATCCTGCCAGTCACATCAACTTGTCTATCACACTGGGAGTAACTGACCTAGTTTTCACTCGTGGGCTGTGAAGGATGGGAGGTGAACACCATTTCATGTCCTTGACAGGCAGAGAGGATCCCTAGCTAGAAGAGAACAGAGGAAAAAAAGGAAGGATTGAGATTAAGAAAAAAAAAAAGGGAATAAGAACGAAAAAGAAATCAACAGGAGATTGAAGACAGACAACTCTGAGGATGTAGAAAGGCAGTGAGGAGGGGGAAAGAAGTTCAGTCACACAGGCAGAGAGAATATGCCAAAGAATGTACAATGAAGACAGTCAAAGGCCCAAAAATTTTCAGCTGTACTGGCAGTATGGTTGAGAATCATGATGGCTCCATTGTTGAATTCTACGGCTTTAATTGAATGACTTTCAGGAGATTTTCTTCCCCACCCCCCCTTATATAAGAGCAAGACAAATAATCCAAGAATGACTGAGGTTCACACAAACCTCTTTTGATTGACCTTAACCCACAAAATCAGGTTGCTGAAGAGTCACTTTCCACCACGTCCCTCTTCCCTTTTTTTGTTGTTTCCAAAGTGTTTTATATTTCTCCCTGCCCAAGTGCTTTACTCAATCAGTCTAGGTGCCAGCCTAGGGCAATTCTCCTTTATATGAGATCCCAACAACTGCTGTGGATGCCAACACTGAAAGTGAGCAGGTCAGAAAGACGCCAGTTATCCAAGTGTTTACACAGATGTGAACAAAAATGTGCAAAGTTGATATTAGAAACAGAGAAATGCATTCTTCCCTTTAAGACAAAACACTAAGGAAGATTTTAAAAGCTGCATATGAAAAAAGCTAGTTCTTCAAATATTCCTGACACTTCACATCCCATAACCTCTTTTTGTATATTTCTTGTACATATAAAATTGTTCATGCTTTCTCCATTCTGTTCTCAGTTCCTTTTGGATGCAGTTCCTACCAGAGATTTCTTTTTTCATGATTAAGAGAGTCAACCCTCTCTTCCCTTTAAATTAGCTCACCACCGTATTGAGATACTTACACTTAACAGACAGCATATTGAAGCCTTGAGATTAAAATTTACTTTCTGTCAAATTTATTCTGACAAACAATTTCAGTCACGGAGGACAAAGGGCAGAACCCAGCCAGGCTCCACGGTTTGCTCCTGGTCACACATTTGATGCCATGAGTAGTGTATCTAAGATGAACAACAGACAAAACAACATTGTCTCACTTCAGTTTCACTGAAGTTAGTAGAAATACTGCCAGTGCCTTTAGAGAGACCTGAATAAGGAACCAGGTCCAAGATAAGCTCTTCATTTAAAAGCACTTGCCCGGAGACTTCTGTGTGCTCAGTAGAGAGCTCTGCAGGCTCTGAAAACCAGTTTAGAACTGGGTGCACTTTTAAATTCCGCAGAGAAGCTCTGTACCAGATGTGCCGTGAGGTATTTATTTATCAATTGAAAAAACTAACAGTATACCTCAGTTCTAGAAGGTATCTGAACAAAACATTCCTAATTAACTTGGAAAAAACAAAAGCAATGGGAAACATGATCAATGGGATTAAAGTTCAAAGAATTTTGTGAAGTTTGAGAAGGGGGTCTGAGAAAATATCCATAAGGTATATCAATATGAGTTTTAACAAGGCCAAGTGACAGGTCCTGCACTTTGGTAGCAACAGCCCCAGTCAGTGCCACAGGCTTGGGGCAGAGTGGCTGGAAAGCTTCCTGGATGAAAAGGAACTGGGGGTGCTGGTTGACAACTGGCTGAATATGAGCCAGCAGTGTGCCCAGGTGACCAAGAAGGCCAACGGCATCCTGGGTTGTACGAGGAATAGTGTGGTCAACAGAACCAGGGCAGTGGCTNGTTGGTCTCTTCTCCCAAGTAAGAAGAGACAGGACAAGAGGAAAAGGACTCAAACTGCTCCAGAGGAGGTTTAGGTTGGAGGTTAGGAAAGACTTCTTCACCAAAAGAGCGGCCAGGTATTGAAACAGGCTCCCCACAGACGTGATAGAGTCACCACCCCTGGAGATGTTCAAAAAGCGTGTAGACATGGCACTTCAGGACATGGTTTAGTAGACACGGTGGTGTGGTGTTGACAGTCTTTTCCATCCTTATACATTCTATGATTCTAATAAAATCTATACCATTTTCCCCATAAGCAGAGTCTCTCTTCCTATACCAGAAACTACCAGAAAGTTATCCTATGAAATTGCCACAGAAAGTGTAAAATTGGAATGAGAGTTTTGCAAATCAGAAAAATCCCCTTTTAAACAAAAAAGATAATCTTCATGCCACAGATCTAGAAACCAGCACTGTGGGGTAAGAGAGAAGGACATAAAACTGTTTTTCTCAGTGGACCCACAGATACAGCGTAGACGAAGTTCTAGCAAAGGGCTGTTTGGCCAGTTGCACAAGATTTCATTTTCTCAGAGATTAGTAAAACAATGTCTTTCCAATAAAAGACAATTTTAAGGATAATCTATATCCTGAACCAGTAAATAGGGAGTAGAAATCATTACACTGAAAACTGCAAAGGTACACAAACAGAAAGTTCATCGGTCTTGGTGAGGAAATTCCTGGAATATTTGTATCTCGTGGTACATATCCAAGTCTGCTGATCATGGAATGCTTAAGCTTGAGTTTTAAGTGATGCCTCCAAAATCACATGCAAAATAATTGATTGTTGAAAAAAATTTCATGAGCACAAACACTCACAAAGAGAAACTAAGCACCTAAGTACTCAACTATTTAAAGAGAAAGATAACTAAACTACACCTAAAGGCATGAGAATGGAGGTGGGTTTTTTTTTAACATCAAATATAATTTCTGAGAAATTTAGCTGAAGACAAGTGATAAAGGTAATTAATAAAAATAAGACCATATGAATATATAGACTGGATACATGTATCACTCAAGAACTCCAAATCATTATAGCAATATTTCGATAAGTATCAGCAAATCCTAAACCCTCAGTAACTACCTCTAGGTTCCACAGCACAGGAAGCCAAGATGGCAGTAAAAGCACAAAGACCTTTTTGCATAGCAAGTTAGAGGTCTGTAGTGGAATTCCTACTACACCACTGCATCAGAGTTTGCATCACCCAGCCCCAGCCACATGTAGCCCCACAGGCTCTGACAAACAGCATAAGGATGTCACACATTAGAGGTTACAACGCAGGGAAACTTTCCCCTATGTCTCAAACACCTTTCCTACTTTTTCTGTAACTGCAGTCACTTTGTTACTTCCAATGGCCATGGATCCCTTCTCTGCCCATGGATCTCTGTGTTCCCCAGCTGAAAGAAGTGCTGCAAAATATTTACTTGTTAATCAAATTGTGCCTACCCCTGTGCTGCTCTTAGCCCATTTTTCACAGTATTACACTGGCTACTACAATGAAGCTACAGCTGTTTAAGTTTTAGACTTTGGGTTTTGGGGTGTTCTTGGGAAGGGTTTGTTGTTTGTCAGGGTTGGGTGTTTTTTTTTGGGGGGGGAGGTTGGTGTTTTGGGGTTTTTTGGTTTTGTTTTTGGTTGGTTTTTTTTTAAATCAGCTAGATCTCTCCCACGCATCTTTGTCATGTCAGCTTCAAACATGAGCTCTGAAGAACTTTAGTGAAGACAGCATAAGGGAGTCTCTATAAGCAGCAAGATTCAGTTTATTGCTGTCCTCAGGCTCTGTGAAATGCTATCTTTCCTCAGTTCTTAAACAGCAGAATGTAAAGTGATTTGAGATGTGATGAGTTCTTATGTTTACCATCATCTTCCTTTGCATGTCTTCACAACAGTATTCAACCTATTGGACTCTGGAGAAAAGCTCATCTCCTGCTTCCTGAGGTTTTGTTATGTTGAATTTTAAGGGTGTAAACATTTATTTTCAGCTTTGAGGGTTTCTTTGCTCAGTACGTTCTTGATTCCTCACATTGCTGCTGAGATGGCCTAATGCTTCTTTCTGCCTCCTCTGTCCTCCCACAGCAATGACAATGTTCCAACAGTATCAAATGCATTTTAGCTGTATGGGAGTATAACAATGTACTCGACGGACGCTATTACTGATGACTTAAACAAGAAATACATGGCTTATGATGCACCAGACTACTTAAAATAAAAGGTAAAGCACAGATCAGATAAGCACAGGTCAATAATGCTTATATGATTACTATTATCATATTACCATAAGGGAGAGGAATGTCTTAAGGTAAAGAGCAAAGTTTTAAGATAGCATAAGTCAGTCTATTTTCATAGCGTCACAGAAGTAAATCAGTTTACACCAGCTAGGGATCTAGTAGCACGTCTTCCTGCAAAAGTTTTGGCAGTTCAGTGTAAACCCATTAATCATGAACCACGGTATGACAGTTCTGTGAGATCAGCAATCACAATGACCCTGCATTATTTATTCTGTTTCTTATCTGGCAGGAAAAACCACCCTTCAGGAATCTGCCTGGTGAGGTAGAGGACAATGGATTATTTCTGCCTCTGAGGCAACAGCCTCATATTCGGAATGACAAGGTTATCTGAAACCAGAGGTAGATTAGGTAGCAAGATTTTTCTTCTTTAGATTAAATAGCATGGTCCTGTTTTCAAATAGTGGAGACATTTCAAAGCATCTTTTTCATTGCTTTAATAGATAACCTTTAAACAGAGTAATTCAGGCAAATTCCATACAAGATCTAGTAACTTGAAGAGAGGACAGGGAGTCCAAACTTCCAGATTCTGTTTCTGATGTTGATTCCCTCTCAGTCTGTGATCTTTTCCTGCCTCCATTCTCTTGATACACCTCCTGATTGGTACAAGAATGCTATTCATCTCAGATAGCTGACAGTTGGGTTTTTTTAGATGTTTGACAACTCTGGATCAAAACCCAGCTGCAAGAAGTCGTTAGTGCCCAAGTCTTCAGTTTTTAATCATCTTTATTTGCACAGTAAGTGCCATTCATGTCGACTTTGTATGATCAGGAATGACAGCCAAACAAATTCTACATAAGAAGGCCTTAGCAAGCAGCTGTTTAGACATTCAGAAATACAGGTCAGCTATAAAATAGATTATAGAAATTCTGCAAGTTGTCATGAGATGCCTGTTGCAGCTTTATGCTTTGTCGATTAAAGCAAATGCCACAATCCCCTCTAAAGCTTTAAAGTGTGTGGCCAGATGCAGTTTTAAGGACATTTCAGTCCAAATGATCAGAAGCAGTACTGCTGCTTAAAGAGAAAAATAATTTCCTTCTCAGAGTCAGAAAAAAAGGAAAAAAGAGAAAAAGAAATCAGGGGAGATACCAAAGAGACTCACTACTGCCCTGATTTCTATTTTTAAGGTTCTGATGGGGAATAACAGCAAGAACAAACAACAGGATGAAGCAGAATTCCAAATAAGAATTGGTTTGTTGGCTTAACAGACAAAAGCAGCTTTTTCCAGCACTATTGTCTAAGCCTCTGAGGTATCTGAAACCATTATTAACCACTTACTAGAAAAAGGTAGCTGCTCCTGTGCTGGAAAAGACAGGCACTGTCTAGATTTATTAGTGTCATGCATAGAGAGATCTGGGAGAAAATATGAAGTAAACCAATTTTTACAGGTTTTTGATATCACAACTGGAAATCCTCAGAACAAAGTTTGAATTAAGAAGAAAATTGTGCAATTTGAAATGGTTTCTTGTAAGTCTAAAACTTAGGCCAATTTCCTGAAGTTGGCAAAAATTTCAGTTACCATCGCCATCCTTAAGCACAGCAAGTTTTTCCTTCTAGAATTGGCTTTTCTCTGAATTTGAAACCCAAGCTTAATGCAAACCCACATCAAGTAGAAAGGGGATAAAACAGATCCATGCTGAGACTGTATGGGTAAAGCTGCAGAGATTCTTGCTGCTCTAGTCACAATAATGTTTTTTTGGATGAAAAACTACTGGTCCAATTCAGCAAGTGACTGCTTTGCTCCTGTGCCACACAAAGCCACAGAAAAATGAAGCTAGCCTTCTGCTGGTTTTTTTAACATATGTTAGCGGGGACACAGCAGCATAGAATCTTAGAAGCTTGTAAAATGACTTAAGCAGACAAATGCACTTTATTTGTTTTCAGTTCAACAGGAGGCTCTAATATTGAATACATATGAAGGAAGAGACATGCTAAATTGAACAAGCCTGGAGGCTTAAAGTGATATTAATTCCACTTGCATTCAACCATGTGGATCCAATGATCAAAGGGATTTAGAAGCAAGAAAGGAATAATGGAAATATCAACACTCAGCAATACTCTGTTGCCTCAGGGCGGCACAGGACAGTAACAGATGTCAGGAGAGCAGCAGGGCTATCTCTTCTCACATCGAGAGGAGACAGGAACTACAGTCACAGTGGATTTTCATGCACTGACCTCAAATCTTCAGGATGCCGCTATGAAAAGGTGCCCATTGCAATTCTATCCTTTTGCTTTATAAGCTCAGAAACTTTCTATATAAAGCACCACTAGTGATAGCTAGTTCCTCTTAGCCTAGCTTTGAAGAAATGAGAGAAGAGGACCAAACACCGTTGTAGTGACTGGAAGTGAGCAGATAAGTCTTTGAAGAGACCAGAAACAGACCTGTTGAATATTTAGATATTTATTTGCTAAGAGCACTTGCCACAGGGAAAAAAATCTTTGGTTTAAGCTGTTTAAAAAACCTTCCCAGATCCAGCATATGTATTTTTCATTATTCTGAAGTGATAACGAACTAAGCTAGAAATACTAATTGATTAAAAAACCCCACCAAGATTCAAAGCAACTTTCTGGCAAAAAGTTCCTCCACTAGCAGATGAGAAATCTTCAGTTATTCATTACTGCATGTTACTATGCTAGCAGTTAGTATTCTGTCCTGGAGTGGGGACCATCCTTCTTATATGGTGGCGAAGTAAAAACAGAAATTCACTGCCCATATATATTCCAAATAATGCTTTCCCAAGCTAGAATAAGGATAGAGAATATAAGAAAACAACTGTTTTGGTTTGGTTTTTGTTATTGCTGGGGGTTTTTGTTGTTTGTTTCCTGGATCAAAGGTAACAGTTGTGAAAACCCTGATCAAATAAAGTATTCTTTTTAAAAAGCAATATTATTTCTTTTTAAAAATATCAAGTCCTTGAAACAGTAGACTTCCAGAGTTATAGAATCATAGAATCATTAAGGTTGGAAAAGACCTCCAAGATCATCTAGTCCAACCACCCCACCACCACCTATATTACCTACTAAACTATGTCTTTAAGTACCACATCCAACCTTTCTTTAAACACCCTCAGGGACAGTGACTCCACCACCTCTCTGGGGAGCCTGTTCCAATGCCTGGCCGCTCTTTTGGTGAAGAAGTCTTTCCTAAACTCCAACCTAAACCTCCCCTGGAGCATTTTGAGTCCTTTTCCTCTTGTCCTGTCACTAGTTATCTGCAAGAAGAGTCCAACCCCCTGCACGCCACAACTTCCTTTCAGCCAGCTTCTCCAGGAAAATCCTGTGGGACACTGTCAAAGGCATTGCTGAAGTCTGGGTAGACTACATAAACAGCTTTTCTCTCATTCACCAGGCGAGTCACTTGGTCACAGAAGGAGATAAGGTTGGTCAGGCAGGACTTGCCTTTCATGAACCCCTGCTGGCTGGGCCTGATTCCCCCGGTAGTCACATACATGCTGTGTGATTTCCCTCAAGACTACTTGCTCCATAACCTTCCCTGGCACTGAGGTCAGGCTAACAGGCCTTTAGTTCCCTGGATCCTCCTTATGACCCTTCTTATAGATCGTATCTATAAGTCTCCAGTCATCTGGGACCTCTCCAGTTGACAAACACATGCTGTTTTCCTGAGAGAAAATTAACTCCACTGGTACTGGTAGAGTTAATCTAGATTTATAACACCATAAACAAAACATAACTGACCAGGTATGTACATGTGTTGTTTTCTTCCTGACCTATATTACCCCTATTTATACACCCATATTTATATATGGGTGGTGGGAAGGAAATGACAGAAAAAAATTCTGGGGAAGAGCACAACTTCCTTGTAGATAGCAGCTGCTCTCTACAATATTAAATTATTAAGACAAAGTAAAATACTATCCAGTTGGAAGACTAAGGGGATTTAGGGCACCTGAAATTACCCACTTTATTTTTATATAAAGTGGAAGCTGAGACTGCTAGACTTGAAGTGACACATTGCCAAATTGTTAAGGATTACCAAGTAGTTATGTCTGGACTCAAATTTTATTCTTTGCTTTACTCATCACTGACATAATATAAGATCTCCCGTACGGACTCATTGACAGGTGATGTTTGCTCCTTAGGAAAAAAGTTAGAGAACATAAGTTTTCTATGTAGTTGTATGAAGTACGAATTTTTGATAGTGCCTGTCTTGCAGGAGATAGGCTTCAGTGTTTTCTGCTTGCTACAGTGACCTAAGTGTTGATGGTCTCATGCCCAGCCACATTGTATTGCTACAACCCAGACAGCAGAAAACAAAGCTTAAGTGAAGGGTCTGGGCCTCTAACCATCTCCTCCGAAGGGCTGACCAGCTTTCTGGCAGAGCAGAGCTCAGTGATGTCAGTTCCTTAAAGGTCAAAAAGCAAACAGCATTCTTATGTTTGGGGAGGAAATAAATCACTTAGTAGCTAGAAGTCAAAGTTAAATCTCATCCACAGGCTGCTTCTCAGGCAGTCCTGACATTTGTCACAGATTCCCCCATAAGCCTCTGTGCATAACAGTAAACAATGTGAAAGCTTGCTCAGACAGAGTTTTAGCCAAGTTCAGTGCGATTGCACTTCTCAATCAAACTAATCACAAAAATAAATTTTCACAGTATTAGAGCCTATATTGTTCTCTACCTTCTTATAGAAAGATCTGCTGAAGGCTGGTATATTAATATGTTGGGGGTTTTTTTGTTTTTGTTTTTTTTTTTTTTCTTACACTCTAGGCCTTACTGTCAAGGAATAGACCTGAGATTACCAAGGGTTGCAAGTTTAACACAAATAGTCAAAACTGATCAGGTAACAAATAACTTCATTCTTAGCTTTAGTACTTAACCCCCCTCAACTTGAAATTGGGTTAATACCTCACATTCAAGTTCTGTTGAAGTGAGTCATAGAATCATTTTGGTTGGAAAAGACTTAACATCATCAAGACCAACCATAAGCCTAGCACAGCTAAGTCCACCACTAAACCATGTCCCTACGTGCCACATCTACACATCTTTTAAATACCTCCAGGGATGGTGACTCAACTACTTCCCTGGGCAGCCTGTTCCAGTGCTTGACAATCCTTTCAGTGAATGAGAAGGTTCCCCTGATTTAACAGACTTTTGATCGTGCCTTTTGGCAAGCTTCATTGGTTACACTCTTTCAGATTATCATGTGCAAAACATCCATCCAGAGAAGTGGAAAGTATTCTTGCAGTTGCTGAGATTGTTGGAACAGCATTTGATGAAACACTCCTCTCCAAGTGTTTGTTTTCTTTTTAAAGTAGCAATTGTTTTGAGGACTAGAGGATTTGAACTTTGCTGTTCTTCAACATTTAAATTTTTTGTCTTTCTTCCTTAAGTTTTAAAAAAGTGCTAGAGATAACTTTCCTGACATATTACTGCATTTTAAAAATATTTTAAATTTACTTTGGGAAGGTTCTGTGGTACCTAATAAATCTTCCAGAGAGTAGAAAAGGATTTTTGTGGGCTTTCTTTTTGCCAGATTTCCCCATGCTATGTGTATTTTAACTACTGCTTTTTTTAGATTGAACTGCTGCTTATGTTTTAACCCCTCTTATGCAGAGCTGCTATATCTTCTGCATGGAAGATTCAAATCACTGGAACCCAAAATGGTCTGTTTGAGGCAAAAAACCCTCACTAGACTAGATGCTACACGTCCTTACTGTTCTGATAACAGTGTGCAAAATAAACTAACGACAAGCTCCTCAAAGATGTGTAGCTTCAGGAAAAAAAAGGTGACTCATTAAACAGATGCGACTACATATAGGTTTGTAGCCTCTTCAAGCTGTCTTTGCTGTTATGAAGTTACTTCTTTCCCCATTCTTTGGAGACTGCCAAGTTGACTTTCAAGTATAAAGTACTGTAGATTTTTTTTTTAACAATTTTGAAAAAAACCAGACATATGTATTGTTAATGTTAAATAAATAGAACAGATAAATGCAAACCATATAAAGCATATGAGTGTGCTCTCTGGTTTGAAGATACCAGCCATTTTTCCCTAACTGCTAATCCTAATTAATGCCATTCCCTCTCCTTAAGGACTTTATTGCAAGCTTCATTGCTTGTTGCACAGCCTTGCACATACAAGAAGCTGTTTATGAAGTTTGTGAGTATATTTGGATAAGTAATATTAAGTACGCATACCTAAATGGAAATAAAAAAAAATGAAGCAACAACCATGGAACAAGGATACAAAAATCTTGGTACAGCTTTCAGCCAGGAGAAACATGGTCCTGTGGAGCCTTCAGGTGCAGTATTATTGGGATCTGACAGAAGGGAATCCTTTGCAATATTTTTGCATTTGAGTTCAGCAGACATTAAACATTTGCTTTCCTCAATGGCAATGACTGATTCTGAACTTACAGGGTGTGAAAAGCACCACTGTAATGCAGACTGGGGGCACTGCTGACAGGTTTAAGGCTCAGGAAGAGACATCCAATAAAATCTAAACACAAACACAGCTAAGTGAGACATCTGCTCCAAGCTACTCAGTTTATCCACCAGGTGAAACTGGTTTGCATTGTTTACAGATAAATACAATAAATAACCACTCAAATCTGCTGTTAGTTAAAGCATTAGAAAAAACTCTTTACAATGCCTCTTGCAACAAGACATCTCTTAAGTGGAACTCTCAAACCCAAAAAGCTTAAGAAAACCTGTGCTTGCTTATTATTTTGGTTTACCTTTTTTCTCTTCCTATTTCTTTTTCTGCTCTTATGGGTCACTTTATTAGTTATGTTTTGCAAGGAAATATGTTTCCTAGCCGCAAAGAACATCACAATTTTGGCCATATGCTTACCGTTACACCAAAGGCTCAATAATCAAAGATCATCTAACCAGAAAAATATTCTAGTATTTTCAAAATACTTTTGAGACAAACTTATTCATCTATAAAGGAAACATACAACTTGTTTGTACCACTACATATGTAGTATTCAAGACTAGTGTGCTTAAAATACTAAACCTTTAAGGGAATCTGAGTAAGAAATTTAAAAGCTAGACTTTACAGTAAACTCTTTCTAGGATATGCAGTTTTCTTATTAATGCATTTTCTGCAATCATCTGCTTTCTGTAGTGTAATTTTTCATTCTGATCCCCTTGAGAAGAGAATTAGCCATGGCATAGTGGCTTCTGTTGAGCTGAGCCAAGTGCAGTGCATTCAACTTGAGTATTAAAGGCCAGACTTTAGTTTAATTGTTATAATTTCAGAGGTTACTCTGCTTTTTCTTATTGGTTTGTGCTAGTATATGAATGTCTTTCACTTTTTTTGGAGGAGAATAGTCAAGATAGGATGGAAAATTAATACTCTGAAGCTAACAAATGGTTTAGCTTCCAGGCTCAACCCAACTTTCTGAACTGGATTGATTTCACTAGACAGCCTAGTTATGTCTGCGTATCAGCTGCATCAGAGAAAGTACATGATAAATCTCATTCCCTGACAAAGGATATCAAAAGAAAAAAAATAACATAGCCAATAACACCAAAAAAACCATACACAATAAAATACACATGTGAATGCTATGTTAATAAAGGTACCACGTTAACATTCTGGAAACACGCACGTTTTCAGTATTGAAGACTCACGCAGTCTTTCAGTAACTGGCAGGGAGAGTGATGGCACCTTACTGTGGTTAAGCTGGAGGTGTCTACCACTGTCAGCACCTAGACTACACCTCTAACCAGCTTCCTCTCTTAATGAGGGACCATGCATACAAACCAATCAGTAAGTGATAAAGACTCGCTATCCCTCTAAAACCCCCACATCATAGGAATAAAGATTAAAAAAAAGAGGGAAAGCAAAAGACCCAATTAAGCCACTGTTGACAGCCCTGCACCAAAACACCTCCTTCCTTAAAAGCACAAAAAGCTGTTGACTGTTCTCGGCACATTATAAGTTTCTACTAGGTAGACAGAAAAGGAGATATGTAACTTGAACTACTGAGTTTCTTCAGAATAGCAGGAGCTATCTTGACTTGCCTTCACTCAGTATAATTGCTACTTTGTTTCTTGCTGAAAAAGCGTACTTATCACTGTAAGGCAAACTGGACATGTGAAACCATGAAGAAATCAAGATTTTACAGCTGTTAGAGGATCAAAATATGTGCATTCGATCCTATGGGGATCATCAAAAGATGGATGCATCAACTGCAGAGAAACTAGATTAAGCAATACCTGTTTATGACCACTTTTTGTCAGCTTCTGACCTCTTATGAGTGCCAAAACTTGGAAAAAAATACTAAATAAAAATCTAATGGCTTTAAATGCTGGAAAAATATACTTACTTCTCTGGAATGAACCTCTAATCCAAATAAAAGAAAATTAACATCTGCTCTTGTGAATTTTGGCTGCTCTATCTACATTCATATTCTTTCTTTATGCCTGCAATATCACCGCCCAACAATAGAGAAAATGGAAAATCCTTGCAAGCTTAATTCACAGCCCTTTAAAGGATTCAAAATCCAAACTGTCCTGAATTAATGAATTTACAGGAATGAGGTTACTGCCTTCAAGAGTATTATACAGATGTTAGAGGTCCAGACACACAAGAACAGTGGAAAATACAGTAATTGAAAATGCAACAATTGACATACCTTTAACCAAAAGAAGGATATGCTAGATAAATCTTTTAATTAAAAAAAAAAGAGCTTTAGACCTTTCAGCAGTTTAAAAACTGATAAGACGATAATTTGCAAAAATATTTTCATTTTCACATTTAATGCTCAAAATAGTTCATTGCTTCTCCTTTTATTGGCTATATAATATAAACTTGTTTATCTAAAATTCTTTAGGGATTTCTGAATCCACTTGAGAAACAGATACTCATAAGAGGGGACTGGAAGGATTACAGTGAATTGCATCAGGCTTTTGAAGAGGTATAGTTCCTTTAATGTAGCCTCTTAAAGGGAGTTTATTCTTTTTACTGCACTGTAGGGATCTTTGAATGGGGGAGGGGGCAGGAAAGTCCAATCACAAAATATAGAAAACTTGCCTTTAATCAGGTTTTAATTTAATTAGAGCTGAGGCATGTCTGGCAAAAATATATGCCACTTCCTGTAAAGTAACAAACCTGAACCACTCCTAGTCCCCAAGAGATTTTCAATAACTAGAAAAATAGTTCCCTTGTACACTGAGTCCCTCAAAGAAATATTTTTTTTCTTCCCTGAAGAACTGTGCAAGGAAAAGTGCTTCCCATTTCTAACAGCAAGGCTACCCCCAGGAGAGCCTCTCCTCCTTCCCCATTGTCTCTAAATTCCAAGACATCCAAGCAGACAGTGCATTGCCATATCCACAGATAATGCACCATTGCTGAATCTCAGTGCTTCAGCCATTCTCCTTGTCCCTACCTCAAACCTAGACTGGTTTTGGTTTCTGTTTAATAAGCTGAGACTTCAGACAGAGAAGGGCACTGAAACTGGTGAAGGGGCTGGAGCACAGGTCTTATGAGGAGCGGCTGAAGGAACTGGGCTTGTTTAGTCTGGAGAAGAGGAGGCTCAGGGCAGACCTTATTGCCCTCTACAACTACCTGAAAGGAAGTTGTGGTGAGCTGGGGGTCGGCCTCTTCTCACAGATAACTAGTGACGGGACAAGGGGGAACGGCTGCAAGTTGCACCAGGGGAGGTTCGGGTTGGAGATGGGGAGAAAATTATTCTCGGAAAGGGTGGTCGGGCATTGGAACGGGTTGCCCAGGGAGGTGGTGGAGTCACCGTCCCTGTGGGTGTTTAAGGAAAGGTTGGATGTGGTACTTAGGGACATGGTTTAGTGGGTAATAGGTGGTGGGGGGACGGTTGGACTAGATGATCCTTGAGGTCTCTTCCAACCTTAATGATTCTATTCTATTCTATTAGTCTAGTGCAGTATCATGCCCCGTTCACAGCTAAGAGGTACAGAAGATAGATAGGAAAAGAGGAAGCTGAGTTGTACCTTTGTAATAACTAACTCAGGTTAGATGCAAGAGTGGCTGCCACACCTAGAACTTTGCAGAAAACAAAAGGGAAATGACACAAATAAGACAACCTGCCTGGTAAGAATATAAGCACCTTGGCCAGAAACAGACTATCCTCTATACGTTACTGAGCAACCTGCGAATAGAGAAGGCAAGGGTGTTAGACAACAGATTTGTGTTTAAAAAACATCAAAACCAAAACAGAATAATCACTGTTCTTTTCAGTCAAGCATGGTGGCATTTAGGTTTACGATACCCTATCCTAGGGAATAAAATTTACTCTAAAATGCATCTAGAACAGAACTTCAACTAAGGACATCCATCTCCTAAATTTGGCTCAGCAAAATTTTCAGGGTTAGTGCTTGTACGCTTGAGCTTTGTGAACACCAGTGAAGGAAAAAAAACCAACTCTGTTTAAAAACATGTTGTACAACCATCTCTCTCTGGATGTTTCCAAGAGACATGCAAAAAGTCTGTAAAAAGAGTGAGGTGTAGAGACCAACAGCAAACATAGAAAAGAATTTGCCACCTCCCTGAAGATGGTCTGTTCCCTAGAATACCCAAACGGATGCATTCATCTTCCACATATATCAGTAACTGCAGTTTATAAGCCCAAATTCTTCTCCACTGTGCCAGTCACTAAAGTATTCAATTTCTATGGGTTTGAGAGAGGCCAAGGCCATTTCCAACCAAAACAAATAAAGTTTATAGCTTTCACCCAAGATGATTTGTGTATTTTGGAATAAAGACAGTCTCATGAAATACGGTTACTTGCAAAAAAAAAAAAAAGTGTTTACATGAAAAGCACTAGCACAGGCCAACTTTTCACTCTGTGGTAGAAATACATTTGAATTTTGCTTAATGAAACCTGATTGCTTTTCAGCTTTTTCTTTCAAAGTCACATGAATACATTCTTAATTAGATGTTATGTAGGCTTACCTGTAACCAATAGTGGCAACTCTCTAAAAGATTGGAAATTACCCCTATAAAAACTCATTCTCCTTGTGTAATACCATACATGTTTTTGTTATCAGTAGCTGACTCCTCAGGCAGACTGAGGATAAAGACAGCTTACTCTTTTGTGTTTCAATTTGAGTATGAGCTGAGAAGTGAGGCATTTGAAGAGATTGCCAGTTTTCCCATAGCCCTGACAGAAAGAGACAGCAGGCCTTCCTGTGGCTGACATACCTAACAGTAATACTACCCAGCTGCTCTTTGTGGCTCTCTTCAGTCAAATTGCTAGTATTGTTTTTAAAGGTTACAGCTACAGTGGACAAAATAACCCAAATCACCATTAAGCTTGAGTTTTCCCTAAGTTTGTTTCACAAGAACACAAATTTCACACATGTGTTCTGGGAAGAGAGACACACACACACACACTTGTGCTCACTATCACTCATAGCACTGATGACACAGAGTTCTTGAAAACTACGGAAGTGTGATTAAAGCTCAAAAGTTTGTCCCTGTGCTGGGCTCTAAGGCTGGCTGTACACTCCAGTTTTTCTCTAGCTTACCTGTGCTACAGCACAGATTTTAGCCTTCATTTGGCCTATGAGTCTTTCAACACGATTTACTGGAAGACAGCCTGCTGTAACTCAGCAGTTAAAGCAGGATCATAACAATACAGCAGTTAATCAAAGTCACATAGGCTCTAATGAAGCTTTCCCTTGGCACAAGTTATAAGGATGCTTTGTAACAGATATCCATCCTCTAAAAATAAGACAACACTAATTAGCTTTTTAATAGGTCTTCAGATAGACTATAAAGTGGACCACAAACTGGAAGTTTGAACTGAATTCAAACTGGCAACTGAGAACTTTTACTGAGTTCAAAGTTAGAAGAGATTATTCCAGTCGTTTTGTCTGAGCTTGGTGGGACACAGCCCAAAGAAATCATGCAAGAATTCCTCCACTTATTTAAGATCCTTTAGAGGAGACATCCAGTTACCCTAAGATGTCTCTAAAGTCATATTTTATTTATTTATTTATTTTTAAGATCATTAATTCTCACTAGAACGGAAATGCCAAAATGTTTAAACTCTCCTTCAGATTCCAACCTCTTGGTCTAATTCTACGTAATCTACTGTCAGTAACCTCCTGTCCAGGTAGGTACAATTAAAATCAGTTAAAGTCACATTTTTATCCTTTTGAAAAGTTAAATTGCCTGAGCTTCTTTAGTCTCTGGCTTCAAGGCATTTTTCCAATGAATTGTTCTTTTATTTTTCCTGAATCTTTTTCAATTTCAGCCTCCTTCATGAATTGTGGCTACTAGAATTGGATATGGTAAGCATATAACTGTCCCTGTGGTGTTAGAGAAAGTAACATCTCCACTTCTTTCTTCCTTGATGCCTCTTTCCCTTTCAACATCTCAGTAAGGGTCTAATCAGATCTCTTGTCTACAGCATTGCAATGACAGTCCTTATTTCCTTGTTTATTCAGTATTAGCCCCAAAACATTTCCAAAGCAATTTTCTCATATGTAACATACCATTTTCTGTGACAGACATTCTGCTCCCATATACATGATCTAACAAGTGACTTAAACATGAGTCTGCCTTGCTACAAGATCCAGATTAGCACACATCATATGTGCTCCTTACATTACTGGTTAAAAAATATAAAAGTGAACACAAAAAAATGCCCTACCAAGGGTCGCACAGTGTCAGTAAGTCATTAGAATTAACTACTCACCTAGAATCAGAACACGGTGTACTGAAGTCAGGGTGCTTCTGATAAGAGGGAATTTCCCATAAGATTTCAGTACAGGCAAAAGTCAGGAGAGATTAATGGGTTTGTAGGTGTTGTATCCACACTGAAAGACAGTGTGGACAAAAATAAGTACTGAATTTGATCCATTTCCACTGACTCTTGGAAAAGAATACTGGGTTTTTACTGACGCACTAGTAAATGAACAAAATTCACCTCTGATGCAATTGATGCCAGTAATGGATTTATTTGGAGCATTTAGCCTGCTAATCACATTAGTGAAGGTCCAGCTGATAGAAAAACCATCCCTAGAGATGTCACTACTTTCTCTTCCAGAAACACTAAGAAACAGTTAGTGAATGATTTAGGGATTTTCCATATATATCATTTGTACAGATCTTCCATTGCTTCATGCTAATGACAGTCAGAGAGGTAGCAAATGTCACAAACTGAGAAAGACAATTTCAGCAGGAAAAAAGAGCAGTGATTTTTGCTAAAGCTGTTTTCTACCAAAAAGCTCATAAATGGAAAATTATTTGGCATCTTTGTTGGAGCTGAATTGGCAGACTAAGATGGAAAGTAGTTCTGTATCTCATTACTGCCTCTACTATCACTAGCTAGAAACTTTGGAAAAACAGGCCCCTTTCTGTTTAGATACAACCATGCTGTTGCTGCACACAGTATCTGGCTTTCTCTTTCCTTCTCCTTAGTATGGATGACAACTGCATAGAAAGGCTCTTTGTCTCTTTAAGGCCTCACCTACTGCTGCTTATTTTCTACCTGACACCTATTTGTGATATCATAGGCATTTCCTAAGTAACAATTACAGTGCCAGGAAGACAAGGATCAAATGCCATGACACAAACACATGTAATTAGGTGTTTCTGACTTAAATATTCATTTTCATTAATTAAATGCAGGTAAGTGTGGCTTTCTAAAAGAGGGCTGCAAATTAGTACAAAGAAAGAGCAATATCAACAACTACCCAGTCTTCAGTCAAACTGAAAACCAGGATTTAAGGTGAGCAGTAAGTGCTGGAAAGAAGCAAGGTGTGTAACAAAAACTCTGCTTTCATATCAGGATTCCTCACAAAAAGGGTGACAGAAAAAGGGATCAAAAACCATGATACATGCTTGACTGCAGTAGGAGATTTATCTCTAAATAGCTGCATTGGTAAAGGAGACATAACAGCTACTTTAATGGAACAGGAAAGGTGTTCTTACATCTCACGTAAGCCGAATCAGGGGAGTTCAGCGTGCTATAGACATAACCAGGCCAGTCCCAAAGCTAAAATAGCAACACTAGTATGCTAATCCACTGGACTAATTATCACTGGAGACCTAAGCTAATTTTTCCAGGTGTTCCTTTGCATAAGACGTATCAGCACAGAAAGCAAAACTGTGGACTCAATATTTTGCCTTACTTTTTAGTCTAGGAAATGCAGAAATCTGAATTCCATCATTTCACTCTTTAGAGCATGGCACTAGAAAGACAACATGGTCTAGCAGGTGCACAAATCAAGTAGTAGGAATTCAAACATCTGATACTATTTCTGGATAGAACCATTTCATTTTTCTTTCTTTTTCTTTTATCTTTGGTTTATGTATCGAAATTCAGTGCAAAGACTGTGTGCTTGTACAGAGCCTAGCACAATGGCATCACAAGCAGTCTTTTTTCAGTGTAACAAAAAATACTACATCTTTTGTTCCCAGGTTCTCACAGTAGTGTAGGTCTCTGTCTCACACTTAAAGATGTCTGGAAAATGGAACACTATATCCAGATCAACACAGCAAGAAAACAAAAGCTTAAGTCAGCCATATAGCACAAAGAACCATAGTCCCTTTGCACGTCCAGTCTTTAGCTACTCATTTCATAGCTAACACTGGAAAATTAGCCCCCCACCATCCTCTTCTCTCACTAAAATTGAGTGATTTCTCTCGAAGTCACACACACTCAAAGGGCACGTTTGTTACAATTGTGCCATATGTTTTCAGACAAGACTATCTGCAGTCAGATTGGGCTCTTTAGACACAGTGAGATCAAACAGCTCACAGAATCCTTTGATGGAAATTTAATTCTTTAAAAATATGCACAAGGTAATTGAAAACACATTTTATGATATTTCAGATTATAAACAGTAGATCTCTGGCTGGGTTGAACAAATAGCATTAAGCCTTTTTCTTCCTTCTGAAAAACCACAGTGCTTGGCAGCATGAGGCACTGATGGCGTCTCCTGTACCAGCACAGGGAAACCAGTGTTTATAATGAAGAGCTTGTGTTAGGATGCAAATTGGACTCCAACAGAAGCAGCTATTTGTAAATATCAGTTATTGTTCATTCAAAACCATTTTGTGATATTAGCATGTTTTTCCAAGATCCAAGCACAAGACCTGGGTTCATTACATTTTTTTCCCCCTGCTCTCCCTTGCACAAGTCTTCAGGAAAAAGCAAAAATAAGTATCCTTTGCTGCAGTCTCACCAATCCTATGCAGCCTAGAATACAGAGACATTAAAAATCATAAGATAAAGGATCAGAATATCAAATTCAATTCAAGCTTTGCTCACTTAGTATTTAAATCTCTGTCTTTGCCAGTACTGTGAAACAATTGATGAAACAAATCCTTACGCATGCTTTATAGAAACAACAGTTAGAGGGAGGCATGCTGCTTTATCCATTAACTATCACTTCCACACACTCGCCAAGATTTGTTTGGTTCCATCACTGGTATTTTGTGCATTTGCTACAGGCATGAGGAAACTGAGCAACAAATGACATGGGCAGTCCAAAACTTTAGTACTTCATGTTGCCAGACTAATTTTGCTTCTATTTGTGCAACAAGGCAAAGCCTTGTGAGGTGTCAGATCCTGTTCTTACATGTGGTATAAATGAAATGTGCTCATGTCCCTCTAAAACAGACAGGATGTTAATGGGATGGGGTGGGGCGAGTGAGGACTTTTCTAGCAAAACCATTACGAAAATCTTTGTCACAGCTAAAGCATTTCATGGAAAGACACAGGCTAGTTTGACAAAGGTAATTTCTAGTCAAAGAAAACAGTGCAAAACCAGCCTTGACTTACCTCAAAGGAATCAGGAGCCAGGAGTCCACAGGTATTCAGACACTCTGGGAGAGCCTGCTTGAACCTGCTATGAATCTCAGTTTTCCACATGACTTGTTAGATGTGAAGTGCATGGGAAGAGTCTCAATGCATTTAAAAGGTCTTTTAATAGTAAAGAGTATACCAAGTCTGTACCTCCCCTTTCTCTTGTCCTTGAGGGAAAAGAGGTGGAGGAAATCCAGAACTGTCTGGGCTTCCTTCTGTGGCAGAGCCACAGAAAAATCTGCATGCTCAAAGCACCAGGAGTCAGGCTTGATTTGAGAGTGTATTGCTCTTCATTATGTGTCACATTTTTGACAGACTCTATGAGTAACCCGGTTCCTACACTTTCTCCTCAAACTAGAGATAAAACTACTTCAGTTTAAAAAGGAAACAGCTATAATTTTTATTTCCACAGAGTTGAGGTTTCACTTCTTCCAAGTCAGTGGCCCTAGAAAAATACAGAAGTTTTGTTCCTGAGTCGGAATAACACAGACCAAGGAAGGTTTGAAAAGCTGGCCAAGACTGATGTAGCCTTTCACTAAGGTAAAAGGCACCTTGTTGCTTGCTTCAGCTTTCTCACTGCTTGAGCCACAAAGGAGGGAGTAAAGACAAACATTTGGTGAAACAATGGTACATACCCACTCACTCTCCGCTTCCCCTTCTGCTTACTATGTTGACAGAAGTCATTTCATTGTGTGGGGGTTAAAGAGAAGCCCTTATGTTATGGCGAATGCTTCCCCACCTCAGAAGCAGTTGATGTTTAAATTAAGGTTTCCTGGTTTGTTAGTTTCCCTAGAACACATGCAGTGATAAGAGAAATCTACGAATTTGAAATTCATAGGGTATCATCCAACCTTTAAAACAATACTCTTGTTTTCCCTGGGTCACTGAATGAACGTGCTGCCCTTTGTACAGCAGGAATAAGTCGTTAATATGTGAAGTCTAAAAGGCTCCACTCTTCCATAAACTCATTTTAAGGGATTCTTCATCATAACTGAAGTTTTGAAAAGTGAAACAATCCAAAAGGACAGTGTGATCTAACAACAAATCAAGCTTTAAAGTGAGAGCACTCTGAAACTGGAGGAATTACAATTCATTGCGTAGGGAGGCATCTGCACCAAGGTAAAACCTAGCAAACCAGCAGTAAGGCAAAACTGAATAGGTTGCTTATTGTTCTGCACCACTCTCCCCGGGTAAAGTGAAAGTACAGGAAAATGAAGTCTTTCCTTCTCACAACTAAAGATAGAACAATGCAAATCCCAGGGCAGCATTGACTTGTTAAACAGTTTCTGCAGGCTCTATTTTAAAGCTTTAAAGACTTTGAAGTGGAGTTGTAAACTCAATTGATTTCAAACAAAAGGCTAATGTAATCCACTTTCAGCACCAGTACCATGCTGGCAGTGAATACATCCTTCTAGGTAATAGAAATTACTTATAAGGGTTTAAAGCAATTTATTTCAGTGTTTTCAAGCCACTTAAGAAGTTGGATAGGAATTATCTTGGCTGAATTCAGCCATAGGGAAACAAAGCCAACCTCTGGACCCATTTTACTGGGGAGACAGTAAGGCCTCCAGGAACACTGGCATTGATATCTGACACAGTCATGTGCCCTTTTTGTCCCAAGCAGCTTTCCAGGTATTGTAGTTTTGTATGTGAATCGTTACACCCAGCCCTGGAAAGCAACCATGGCTGAGGTGGGATGCCCAGCTTCAGCTATGCAAGGTCAGCAGGATCAATCAGGGCAGTAGTAGGCACTGCATCAGCTTAACAGACTGGACAGCTGTCAGATTCAGACACTGGAAAATGAATGGAGAGTTTGGGAAATACTGACCACCCTTAAAAATTTTTATAACACTTACAAGTCATGAAAATGAGCCAGTTTAGGAGTTTGTGGCAACAAGATCAGAAGTCTCCAAGAACAGCCAAGTGGAAAAAGATCTAGGAGAGAATTGAATAGAAGAATATGGGACAGACTGAATGGAATTACCAATTGCAGTTTTTAAGAAAAACAGAAACAAGTGGAACATAGAACAGGTCAAAGGTTTAAACCTTTCCAATAAGTTTCACAGCATTTGGCTCCTTGCTTTGGAAAGTACATGTGGTACACCAAGGAAAGTAATGACTCAAGGCAAAGTCAGATTTTAAGGTGGCCCTGACATAGATTTACATACACATGTGAAGACTGCACTGCCTGTTTCACTGTTTGTGACTTACTAAACGAAATGGAGGACATGTGTTAATGAACCCATTGAGCTGGGATTGAAAGACCTGCAGCAATTTTTCAAGGCCAGTGCTTGGTGATGGGCATCCAGGACAATTCAAACCCAGAAGTGATTCAAACTTCACAGGGTAACTGCAGGTCTGTTCAAGGCCCAGTAAATAGAATTAAGACCAATTTGTCCAGCAAACGTATTCTGGAATAGATCTGCTATTTGATCTTTCAGGCCTCTTGGCAAAAATCTACTCTGTCATTAATGTCCAAATGGATTTGGACAAGGAGAATCTGCTTTCAAGAAGGTTCTACAAAGGGAGGACTCAGCCTAAGAGGATTTTGCTATAACTAACTACAAATATTCAAGTTAATATTCCCATGTTGTCAACAGTTTCCAACTTTTATCTGCTCCTGGATTCTACAGAACTGACTTCCATGCTAATCAAGAACATATCTACACTGAATGTCTTGGAAAGCCTTACTGATTTCTTCTTCTACTTTCATACCACTTGACTTCATTCCAGACTGAAGCATGTTGAGGCTAGCAATCTTTTCCCCAAACTATGACACTAAAGTCCTTTACCATAACAGCAATTTGAAAATATCAACAACCTGTAATTAAAGCAACTCATGTTTGATATAGAGAAAGAGAAAGGAGATTTTTCAGATGCATCTCAGCCTCTCAGAATGGTTAATTAGCAGCTGGATCTGCCTTAAAATCAAAGCTCATACAGTAAATTTCTTACATGTTCTATAACTCAAATGAGCACAAAACCATTTTTAAAGGGCACATCAATTCCTCCGGAGCCAGATTACACAGCAGCCACACTCTCCCTCTCAAACTAATAATTTTGTGCTAAATGAAAAATATACATTACTCTATTTCTGTCAACAACAAAATATAGCATACACTTTCTGATTTCATAAGCTTCTGCTTATCAGGTAGGAAGCGTATGTGGTGTCTCCTCCTTCAGACTAGATAGGTATCAACACCAAACCCAGCAAGTAGGTAAACCTTTCTGCAAGCCAAGGGTGTCAAATAGTTTGGTGAGCGTGAGACTGCCAGCAGGCAAATACATGACTAACTCCACTTAAAATATGACAAATGTCTATTTTCCATTTCTCTTTATTCATGTCATACTTCCCATTGTTTACTGCTGCACATCTATAGCTAATGTTTCACTAGTTGAGCGGACTTGGGTTGCACAGATACTCAGAAGCCAAGTGTTTAGCTCACCCTGTGCTGTTTAAAAGACTACCCAACACAATACTACTCACCATCATTACATACCCTCCCATTTTTCTAGCTGCTTTGATGCACAATGAAACAGTTAATATTCACCTTTAAAGTTGTATCAATACTATTTGAATTAGCCATCCATTGAATGAATGAGAACTATTTGAATTAGCCATCCATTGAATGAATGAGAAGAATTCACATCTCAAGGCTGTTTCAGGCTGCCTGCCAACTCAGGTGGCTATGGCTGCAGCAGTTACATGCTAGTCACTCTTAAATAGGTTTCTTCACAGCTACAAAAGATACAGTTAGTTTGAAAACTTCTGGTCATAGAAAAGAGTTATAACTGTGGTATCTGTCTGGCCCCCAAACTTTAGCTAGTCCTTTTTAAGAAAGCCTGCCTCATTAGTTTAAAAGTCCTGTGTTTAAGCCACAGTTCCTTCCTTTTCCTCAGGACAGCATTTTTCAACATGACATGTTGCCCCTCAGGAAGGCACTAACGTTTCCTCAACTCCCTGAAGATGGCTTGCCTAGAGTTGCATACATTCACACTGTATGCAAGCTGTATTTTAATATGCATGGCCAGGGAAGAAAGCAGCCACCTCTGCACCCCCAGAGGAGTGTGAAAGTTGGAATATTACATAAATCACAAAAATATGCAGTGGGCTAGATACCAGAAAGGAAAGCAATTCTCATTCTTAAGTACTTGCTGGTTTCCTATTGATTGTAGTGGGAAACTTCCAAGTTCCCACTCCCAGTCTCTGTGACAGCAGCAAAAATACACTTTCTGAGCAGACCACTACAGAGGTTAATAAACCAGCGTGCCCCTGCAGCTTCACTGCACTGGCTCACACCCCACTAATGTGACACTCATTCACTCATGGCAGTTCAAGGATTAAACAAGTAAAATCCAGAACAGCGAAATCTCACGTACATTTGGCCCATGTGAAATACAGTTGTCTGTCACTTGTCAAAGGAGCTTTACTGAACTAACAGCTTACAGTACTGCTTCCTTCAAATTCACAAACATGAAACAGGGCACCACGCTTCCATCCCTCTCCCCTGACAAAAGCAGGAAATTCCCCCCACCCATGACTTTCAGAAACAAGTGGAGAAACAGAAAGGCTAGCAGGTGGAAAGAAGTATGGGTCCCAACTATGAAAACAGTACCTGAATTACCTAGATAATACAGTAAATAGAAGTGGAAAAGACTTCCAAGATGATTAAGGTGACAGCAAGTGAAGCTGAAGTGAGTGTATAGATGCTGCAAAAGAGACAAAGAAAGAACTGGGATCAGCACCTCAAAGCAATTGCTCCCTTGAAATTCATGGAGTCACACTGAGCGGGTAAAAGTTCCTAGGCAATTCTCTGGCGGACAGGGCTACTGTATGCCTTGATGTATGGAGAGGAGTACTGGACACATAGGAGGATGTAGTTTGATCATTAAGTGGAACATTACCAAAATATCACATCTGTAAATGGAGTCAGACAGCTAGGGATATTGGAAAACAAGATATAAAAATGCCCCATTGTCTCATTCTTATGCATATCCTATCTCCAGTGACCATCAGTAGCACTTGCTTTGGGAAAGAACACATAAAGCCAGAGTAAGCTTACAGCAATCCTTTCCCAAATACACCCTCCTGGCTTCTGGCAGTCAGCAGTTTATGGACTTAAGAAGCCAGACCATCATGTTTCATAGTCCTTGAGTTTTACCTCTTCCTGAACCCATTTTGGCCTTCTTGATATTTTATTGCAATGAGTTCCACAATCAATTGCACATGCCTTGTATTAAAAAAACCCACAAAGTATCAAGATAAGACTTGTTTTAAGCTTGTTGTCTGAGTTTCACTGAGTTTTTCCTTTATTCAAATGAAGCTAGGACTGATCATTCTCTTTTTACCTCCTCTACACCACTTCTAGTTTTATGACACCCTCAGCCTCCAACTAAGATTTTTTTTCCCCAGACTAGAGTCCTCATTTACTCTCTAGTCCAGATGTCATTCCATATCTCCAATTTTTCTGCCACCCATCTACGAATTGTTCTGAGTTCTGTCAAGTCCTTCTGAGTTATAGTCAAAGCTGCAGATATAAATTTTGGAAATGCCAGAATAAATATTTCTGGTTTATTCTGTATTATAACTCCCAACTTTATTATGTGACCACCCCTGGAAATGACAATTTGAAAGAACTATCTACAGCAATGCCAAAACCATTTGGTCTACATAATAAACTACATTCTCCATTAACATACTGCGTGGGGATTCTCAAAACCTCAGTTGCATTTGTAATACCTTTCTGATAGTCAATCTAAACTTAACCCAGCACCACAATTTCTCACCAGTGCTGTAGACATAGGAGAACATTCATTCCACTTCAATAAAATTTTTCAAGTAGAAAGTTGGTTTGGGAATAAAACAGCCCATTAATTAGTCTCATATCATCCCTAGCACTTACAACACTTGACATAGACCAGAGACAAAAAGCTGCAAAAACCATTCCCTCCATTCTTAAAAGTCAATCTATAATGAATAGAAGCTCAATTCTCACTCTCAGCACTCTTGCTTTTTCCCCTTCTCCAAGAGCATGATATGGGGACATAAATCAGTAGCCTCAATTCTTCACATACACCCCCACACACCACCCATGTTAACAGAAAAGATGAAAACCAGCTGCCTTCTAATTTGCCTCTGTTTTAAGCAAGTGATTCCCACATTTATCAATATTTCATCTAGCTATGTTTTGGCAACAAAATTTTCCACATCACTTGGAAGTAAAGGGGTGACTAAGGATGGGAGGGGAGAACATAAATATAACACCCATACAAAAGAAAAACCCCACTGGTGTCAAGTTTCACAGTGGGACACTTCCTATGGAAGATTATTCATTGTCTTTAATGATTTTTTTTCCCCTCATGACATGGCTTTAAGCCATTTTCTCATTTTGAGCAAACAGAAGAAGCAAAACTAATATAGATTCTTCTGGAAGTAGAAGAAAGCTCCTAATTCACTACACCTTCAATATTAACTCAAAGATTGACCAATATTAATCCACTCTTAAAAAATAAGTAATCATTCAATATATACCTCAAAGGGTACTTGGAAAAGGTTGGCTTTTTTCTCACCCACTGAGAGCTTCCACTTTCTGCACATGCAACACTGGGTTCCGAAAAAGCTGGCTCAGGATGCTAAGCTACCAAATCCACAGGTTGAATAATGCTTGCCTGGATAGCAAGTAAGAGAAAATAATTTCCAAAGGCTCTTGGAAAGCAGAAGTGTAGTTTTATCCTAGGAATAGAGTACGCACACACACACCCTCCATAGCACAGCGAAGATCTCTGCCAGCTCCCTGGTAACCAACTGCTTTGTTGACTAGACTGTTAGAAAACATTAGAGAAAGAAAAGCATGACTTGGCAGTAATGCCCTGGACTCAGAAGACAAGTTGAGCCACTATCTGTTTGTGCTGAGCAGGGGTAACTGCAGGGACCTTTGTGAAGGTACTTCACCTTTCCAGAATGGAGTACTCGTGTCTGCTTAGAAAAGGATGGGACCTTCATGTTTTTACATGGAAACTCCTTAGCCCAGGAGCTGTGCCTGTTAGCACTTGCAGACTAACATGAACAGGTTTCTAATCTTCAGTCTAGGAGGATCTTGGAGCCACACCTTAAGTATCAGCTGCTACCAATGACAACATTCGTCTCCTCTTTCCTGCCTCACACCCTCTGTTGTCATATTCTTATTCTTCCCTTTTTATTAATTCTAGCATTCATCCAGCCACAGGGGAAGATGGATCAGGACTGAAAATAAAGTCACATTACATTCAGAAGGACCAGAATGTGGTGTTTTGAATATCTTCCTCTGTTCCAAGGCTCTTTTCAAAGGTCCCTGGTTACATGCTGTCTTAGAAATACATTCCAGGTTAACATCACAATATTCCTTAGATTCTTTGTTAAGGAAAAGACAGGTCCATCATGCCAAAATCATGTCTAATCTCAAGTAAAAGCTGGTAGCATGTTTCACTAACTAATCCAATCCTATCTCTGTGTATGGTTCAGCAGTCAGTTGACATGCTAATATGAAATATGTGTTCTGCACTGAGGATAGGTAGAATGTCCTACCATACAGTGAGTTAATAATAGGAAGGTAAGTTTTAGATGATACACCTGGCCTGCTGACGTGACAATAGCACATCCAAAGAGGCAGAAACTGTCCATGGACCAGTGAAGACAGGCAAAATTACCTCTACTGGACTGTTAGATGACCTGCCATCCTCAAAGAAATCCCAGACGAGACAGAGATAAGTCACAAGCTACATAAAAACAAGTTTCTCCTTTATGGGCATATATTGGACAACTACATTGTCAGAATCATAGTGTAACATTTGTTTCCTGTTTATTATTTTTGATCTGGCATGGAAGTATGATTTTCTCAACTTTGTCGTCTGCAACTTCATAAAAATCTTTCTAACAGTATTACCTATTTTGGATTTTAAAAAGAAACATTTGTATTCCATGTAACTTGATTCAAAATGTTAAGAATTATTTAAATGTTGTGCTGGTTTTGGCTGAGAGTTAATTTTCTTCATAGTAGCTAACATGGGGCTGTGTTTTGGATTTGTGTTGAAAACAGTGTTGATAACAGGGATGTCTTCATTACTGCTGAGCAGTGCTTACACAGAGCCAAGGCCTTTTCTGTGTCTCACCTCATCCTACCATCTATCTAGGGGTGCACAAGTAGTTGGGAGGGGACATGGCCGGGACAGCTGACCCCAACTGGCTAAAGGAATATTCCATACCATATGGCATCATGCTCAATATACAAAGCTGGGGGAAAGAAGTAAGGAAGGAGGGGGGAAACATTCGGAGTGGTGGCATTTGTCTTCCCAAGTAACTGTTACACATCGTGGGGCCTTGCTTTCCTGGAGATGGCTGAACACCTGCCTGCCCATGGGAAGTGACGAATTAATTCCTTGTTGCTTTGCTTGATTGTGCAGCTTTTGCTTTACCTATTAAACTGTCTTTATATCAACCCATGAGTTTTCTCACTTCTACCCTTCTGATTCTCAGTCCACCCCTCTGTGCTCAGTTGCAGTCTGCAGTGCTAACTCATGACGAGATAAAAGTCATGATAAAAGTCATCCCATTCTTATGGCAGGCAGAAAGTTCAGACAAATATATTCCTTCTGAAGGACTTTCTTGAAAGGAATGTGCTGCCCTGAGGAACACCACACTGAATGAGGTTACTGCTTGTAAAAATACCTGTGATGTCACAGTCTTTAAAGGCAGGAGCACTGGTCTTTTATACTCCAAACAGCTAGGCAGATACTCTACAGCTACCACGTGGAGCTTTAAAAACATGCATTTCAGGCTCAGAGAATACAGCAGTAGATTAAGAGAAGCAGGACGTTACGATTTCCATGAAAGATCAATAGACAGAGATTGTTTGTCACATCAGAGAAAAAAAAACAACAAATGAAAATTATTAAAATGTAGCACTGTTTGCTGAGGTCCAAGAAAGTCCAGAATCAGGATGACAGAGGCAGCACTGTAAACTAAGTCTAATGAGCTACCCAAATTTATAAACTATGAACCAGGGCCCCAGAAGATTGAGAGTTCACCAGTTTGGGGAGGTGCTGTAAGATATCTTTATCTTACCCAGGGATGAGGGCAAAAGAAGAAAAAACTAATAAACTGATAACAAGGGTAGCGTGCCAGAAGTGTTAGGTGGAAAGGATCTTTACACATCCCTAACACAACATCCCACTTGAAGCAGAACTACCATCAAGTCCTGATCAGTTCAGCTGTGGTTTTGACTACACAAGCCTTGAATACCTTCACAGAGGTGCCACAACATTGCTGGGCAACCAGCTCCTGTACAGCAATACTCTCCTAAGCTTCAATGTGAACTACCCAAGCTGCAACTTGTGGACACAGCTCCTCATTTTCCCATCTGTTACCACTGAGAAAAGCTTGGCTGTTTCATCTTTGTAACTTCCCTTCAAGTAATTGTAGGCTGCTATTTGACTGACAGCTCAGCAGTAAGACTATATATGAAATCTTTGAAGATCTACCACTAGAGTAGGAGACACTTAACAATGAAATCTCTTTGGAAAAGAAAGACTGAAGAGTCCAGTTTTCAGTTTCCCCACTCATTTATAGAATTTTGTATTAAATACACAGTATAACCCAAAACCTTCTGTTAAAAACAGAGTTTAGTTAAAAGTGACATTTTGCTTCCACACTAAAGAGAAATAATTTCTGCCCTAGTGTCTGTGATTCCCAGCTCTCTATCCCTCCCAAGAAGTGAAATAAAACATTTCAATGTAAGTTCCACCCCCCCATCCCCAGCCCCCTCTTAAGGACAGGGTGGAAAAGGGGAAGAACTTAAGTATTATCTGCTCTTTTGGCACTCAGAAGGGCTATGACTGAGAGAAAGAAAAACCCATGAAATATGTAAAAAACATATTTCATTACAAAATATTAATAGTTTCTGCAGAAACTATTAAATCAATTTATTCATAAATTTATTAACTCATTCATTAAAACGAACTATCTTCTAGGTTTGTCATCATCACAGTCTAACTTAGATACTCAACTTTATGTCCTTAACAGGACATTAGTACTAGCCTGTTTCCTTAGTCAGAACAAACACATGGTTGGTTAGATTAGTATGTTTAAAGGTAGCATGTTTGTGCCAAGACACTGCACGTTCAGGTATTTGTTTTTCTTCTCTCTGCTTCTGAGCACCTTTGGGATATGTCTTCATAAAGCAGCTATTGAATCAACATACAAAAAATTAATATTTTGCAATATGCATTCAAGTTACTTTTAAGGTAAAATTTTGGGCCAACTAATCAATTTGGTGAAAAAAAAAAATCCATTTACCTCAGCAGAGCCAAAACTCTTCCCTAGGTAATTCTCCCTAACTGTAACGGTCAAAGGATTCAATGAGTACAGAATGTTTCCACTCCAAACTACTTTGTGTTCTTAGATGAAAACAGGCTAATGATCAGATCCAGACTGGGTGCAACTCCATTGACTCCATACGGTCTCACACACTTTCAAAATAGTCATGGTAATGATAAGCAACAGCTGATCCATCCAAAACATGAAGCTGATTCATGCCTGAGTGAGAGTTGCCTAAACCTGAGCATCTATAAAAATCAGAATTTCCATACTGCCCCAGTGTTCTATGCACTGATCTCAAGCTGCTGAAGAAGTATAGAGTTTTTCTACCCTCTTTCTACATAAATTTACCTTACTAGGTTGCTTATCCAGCCTGCACTAGAAAGTTCAAGAACTGGTGCAGTTTTACTTAAATAAAAGTTTTTTAATAAAGTGTATCATAATTTAGACAGAGACATGACTAGTATGCTTTTAATCTTAAAATATCTTCTGCACAGCTGTAACTTAAGGGTTTTGTGCTTATTTTCGGAGTATACTTAGCTAAGAAAAATCTGCAGAATGGCAATTTTGAAAAGAAGGGAAGGAAGAATTCCAATGCCACAATATATGTAACATGAAACAGTTTTTTTCTAACCAGAGCTTGACCCTGCTTTTCAAAGGTAAAAGTGTCAGTTATGAAAAGAAGGTGATGCTCAGTGCATTTCCCAATGGATACAGGATGATTTAGAACAGTGGGCACCACAAACTATTAAGTTTACTGTGCTACAGTCACACTGAGCTCACTTTTAAGTAAATGATCCAGTTGCACCTTTTTATCAAAGGAGAACAGACACAGGCATGAAGGAGCATGCCTATTTGAATCCCACGCTGGTATAAATTTGTGTCTGCTTCAGTATAGTGAGTGGGGGGTGGGATGTCCACTTCTTTTTCTAAAGACATTTGAATGCAGTTTTTGAGTTACAACAGTCAAAGTAAAAATGAGTGGAGAGGGCACGTAAAACGCAGAAAGCAGGAGTCAGAAAGAAGCAGTAGTCTGTCAGGCCAATTATTTGTCTAAGCCCTTGTTTTCTCCTCACCACCTTATTCCCAAATCCAGCTAATAGGGAAAAAACATCAAACAACCAACAGCCAGTATCCCCGTTGGAAGATTGGTATCTTCTACAGCGTTCAGCTGCAGTGGTATTCATGTTCCTTTAAGCCTTTGTTTGAGTAATGTCACTATGGAAACAGCTCTGTGATGCCCTGCACCTTATCAGGCCTTCTCTATTTAAATTCTTTTCTTGCTTTACCAACAAAGCCACTCACTGAACCTCAACTAATCCAAGATTCTGTTAGGGGTGAGGCTTTGGTTTGGCAGGGGTTTTTTGGGGTGGTGGGTTTTTTCTTTTTCTTCACAACTGTGACTCTTCCAAAAGGTTCTTTCCCTCCACTAATGCTATCTGACACATTTTGTTTGACTCATCTCTTCAGATCCTAACTCAAAAATCTTATGGCTGTATTTATTGCCAAGTAGATTCTATAGGTTTTTATATACCATCTCCCCCACAAGTGACAGTTTTCAGTGAAAATTCCACTCATTCAACAGTATTTTTTTTTCATTTTGATTTTAGCTGTTAAGAATCTGCCTGCATTTACATCAGATGTGCCTGTAAGTTCTCTAGAGAATTCTGAGGTTAGAGGTATAAAGGGTTACATCCCTGTAATACCAACAGTTTATCAGTTCCAGATGCATATGGAATCCTAAATCCTGTGTTTACAAATTCCAAATAGTAGAATACTTTTGGGGAACAGAGACCAGGAGGAGAGCTGGGAAGCTTCAAGGTCACTTTATGCAAATGAAAGAGGGCAAATCTAGGTTTGCCCTCACTGCATCCAAATCTGGTGTACAGACAAGAGCCATAGCAGTGCTCTTGCAAACTAAGCAAATGCTCTAGCCTCTGCAATAGTAAGTGAAATGCATGTTACAATCCTCCCCATAAATAGATACCAGGCAAACATTACTTAACCTTTGAGTTTTTGTAATACTGCCCATAACTGTAATTTAAAGCAAGGCTACAAGAGACATCTTTCTTCAGGGAAGTTTCTGGTACTTTCACTTATGTGGGGGCAGGTTGGGGGACAAGACTTATCAGCATGCATGAGATTTTTGTGAAGAGCAAGATGGGAGTTATAAAACAATTTTATTTTATTCACCCACTACCTTGGATGTTCTGGGCTGGCTGAGAAAGCAGAAGATAAAGCACTACAGTAGCCAAAGACATGCTATGGCTCTTAGAGTTCCCAAGGTGGGCTGGTATAAGTACAAAGGCAATTGCTATTAACTATCCAAATGAGCTTCACAATAAGGAACTAATCAAAACCTCTTTATGACTTCCACTAGGACAAAGCAAATGTATATATATTGATACTTTAAGAAAAGGTGAAACTGGAAGAAAGCATACAACTCTAACATTCCACCTTTATATATTTAACTGTATTATTCCTAGGTTATCATCGAGCAGGCTGTCTGATGCAGGCATGAGCATCACAATTCACAAGTAATACTCACAGGGGTTCAGTTACTATTTCAAATTTCTTAGGAACCTTGTAGCAAAGCCGTATCTTTCATGTTGTTGCTACTGCAAATTTTTTTTCTTTACTGTTATAATATACCACTTAACAACTTTTGAGGTCTAAAACATTACACATTGCAGTAGTGGATTTTAAGTGGTATTTTCTGACACTTGTGCAGGTTACTTTGGTTTACTGACGAACAAGTTTGCGATACGGCAAAGGAGAGGACCTGCATACCTAAACAAACCTCACGTTCAAGTCCTTCAATCCAAAAAGGTAATCAAATTCACATATTTTCCCATGTATCTAACCATGGAACAGAAGTCTTGTTTCCTATTTCCACACAGGTCAGGAATGCACTGTTCTGTTTCAACCCATACCCAAGAGAACCACAGCAAAGCATGTTAGTTCCCTGCTTCCAAATGCAGCATTGCCTTTCTGGAGACTGATGACAAATGCATGACAAAAGCAACATGGTTCATAAAAACCACAATTTTCAGAGAACTTCTCAGATATGGTATGCTAAATTCCACTGATGCTCAACAGAGCATAGAAACTCCTGAAAAATGCTACCTACACAAAACAAAAAAGGTAGAAACCAAACAATAAATACATGTTACAGCTTCATCCCTAGTGTACTGACAGGGACAATTTTAATCTTTATTTTTATTTATTTTTAGGAACTACTAGACTTGTAGTAACACCTAAAGTGTTACTTTGTTTTACTTCTCTCTCATATTCTCAAACTAATCATTCTTCACATCTCTGGCAGCTACTACTTGACGACATCATCTCTTGCCATTGAAAGACTAAACGCACTGCTGACATTCAGAGACTGAAAGGCTGGTGTATAAAATAAGAAACTAAAGTACTGTGCTAATTTAATTTCTTGCCACAGCTCACCTCTCACTGGGCAGGATCAGGGCATTTCCAAGGAAGCCTGTGGATAAAGTCATCAGAGCCTCCAACCTTCTCTCGCACCAATGGCAAAGGAACACAGCAAGACGTCAGCTGTGACTTTGGAGGGCAACAGTCCTACACCCAAAACTGCAGGTTTTGCAGCCTAGCTGGATTAACTTCCATACACATGTACTCTACTGCTTCATTTTGTTTCTCACAATAAGCATCCCTCTGCTGGGTTTCAGTCCCATGCTTGATAGCATACTTTTAGCAGATATCAAACAAACAAAACACAAAAATACTTACATAAAACGGTTCTGAATATCAAGGGGCTGGGACAACCAGAGACATAAAACTCATGGGTGCAAAACGAACAGTGAATATATTTAGGTTAGAAATCAGAAGAATGCTTCAATATGGTAGAGGAAGAGCTTCCTGTTAACTAAAGAAAGAAGCCTAGTCTGATCTTTAAGCAGTATTATGAAAGAGGTTGTATGGCACAGCTATTGTAAATAAGGCTAGACAGGCCCCCCTGGACCACTGGGTCTCGTTCCCTGCAAGGATCATACTGAAGCTGGATACTTCTGTGTACTGCGTTACCCTTTCATTATGTCATGCATTTTCCTCCAAGATTACTGAGAGTTGTGCTTACATTTCTGAGGTCAGATCTGGGCAATTCGCCTTTAGCCTCATACCACTGAAGACACTTCCCTTTCTCCCTCCCTGCCCACAACTTTAAGAATTAAGTTGGGAACATAAATCTCTCTCACATTTCCTTGGTTTAGACAGACGAAGCCAAGATGCTCCCCACCTCTTTCAAACATCTATAGCAATGAACCCATTTTGGAATAACAACTTCTCCTGTGGAAGACACTCATCAATGACACTGATAGGTATTTGCTTTCCACATTAGTTCCATTTTGTAATCCAAACTCAAGCAAGACTTTGGTTGCTTCCGTATTCAAGCTGCTGTGGGTCCTCGGAAAACAACTGAGGTGGTGAAATGAATTTGGAACACTGGTTGTCCTCAAAAGCTTTCTCACAGAAAGCTTTACTGATCCCTCCACTAGCAATTGCTCACCATACAGTTGCCATTAATAACGGCATGGGAACATTTGTCCAGATATACACAAGACAAATCATGCATTACAGATTTAGTTTAGAACTATGGCAGAAAGAGGTGGCTTTCTCCTGTCATGTTTTGTACGCACCGTTTCAAATGCCTATGGCATTTTTGCTGGCCTGACTGTAGACAGAAGCCAGTCAGACTCAGTAGCGAAGCTGATGAAGGACAGGTCAAACTGAATTTAAATGAAGTAGGTAAGTGGAGCTTTGCCAAAACCATTAGCCTCTCCCTACTACACCACACAGTATCAACCTAGAGGCAGTAGCTAGTTTAAACCCACCATTAAACCTGCATCTAAATGAAAGCCTCTATTTCATGGTGTAGAAGAAAATTAATTTAATGATTAAGAGAAACAGAGTTACAGCCTTGTTGGCAGAAGCAGTAGTAGAACCAGCTGCCAGTCTTCTTGGAATGAGGAGGTATACTGCAATAAGAACCACTTTTTCTGTAAGAAATCTCAGAGAGCACTACTAGCAAGTTGTCTCTAACCTCTCAGAATTACAGCATGCCCTGGGCTCAGAACCACTGCAATTTGAGCTTTCTTGCAACAAAACCTGTTATTGCAGTCAGAAACTCTGGCCAAGGCTTTTATTCCTATAGCACTTTATTATCTCCCTGTCTTCTAATACTAGAAGTCCAACAGTACAATGGTCTCTCTAGGTTATATGTTAAAACATGCTATAACAGTTCAGCGCTACAACATACATCTCCCAATAAAGCGCTTTCTGTGCCAGCCATCGGGGGCATGTGAGGTCCTGAGGTCAACATAACACATCATCTCATTCCATCTTGATCTTTTCTGATATTAAGAGATCAACAGATAAGAAACAAAGAAAATTGTGCCCTAGCATGTCCATAGGTAGAATCTTGCATTTATGTGGATGTGGTTTGAAACAGTAATGCAGTGAAAGTGGAAGAAAAAACCCAGGGAATTTTCTCATTCCTTCTAAGTTATGATGTACATAATGTACATACACTACTGTTTGCACAGAAAACAGCTCACCTAGACATAGCTGAACTAGCTTTAAAATGAGTTAGTGACAATGAAACAGCACAGCTTGAAAAGTCTGACAAGAAAGCAAGCTACTTTTCAGTTTATTAGGATAGCGATTTCCCACTGAATCCAGCTCCTTTCCCTTCAGAGAAATGAAACATTTTTCTAGGAGTGAAAAAACTCAAATCCAGAGGAACCACATTGTGACACTCCCAGCCTCCCAGATGGGCAGGAGAATCAACAAGTCTTCAACTTTATGTATAGATATATGGAAAAAATACCCTTGAAAGGAAAAGGAGATTAGAGGTTAATCTTTGCTTTAACAGTAAAAATAAGAAGCCACTTCACAAACCAATTCAGTCTCATAGGCTAAATGGAACCAGCTGTATGTGGCCACCATGCAAACAAAACGGTGTCACTAAAAAGAAGCTACTTCTTGGCAACACAGAAAAGTGGATAGGACACTACACTTGTCGCAAAGGGACAGGTAGGAAGGATAGAAGGGACATTCCAGTCATTTATTCTGACCCATCGGATACTGCCAGCAACTCCCTTTAACCCTTTCACACCTATATTGAGATTGATCAGTGCCACCTGGGTGAAACACAAAATACAGGAAGGTAATTCATAAACAGTAGTGTCTTGAGAATTTCTAACAGCTGCTGCCTGATGCATTGACTGAACTCAAGTCTCTGAATTAAGTCCTGTGAAATCCAGCGTTTGCCTCAAGAAACATGTCTGGGATTATCCCATAGATTCTACACACAGCTTCCAAAGACAGCTCCCTGCTGACTGAAGGAGGAGCAGGTATTACAGGGCTTTTAAGTCTCTGCAAGCAATATAGATATCATATCCATAGACTCCAATAAACCTACAGAATTCAGCTTACCACAAGGCTACTGTTTTACAGAGCAACTGACCCAGTGACTGGTATTTATTTGCCAGGACAAGCTCCATTTTAAAAAAAAAGAAAAAAGAAATCCACACTATTCCCCCTCATCACCACAAAGATGACATCTTGTTGCCAATCTGCCTGCCAGGAAACCATCTGGAAACAATATCAATACCACAATCTATAGGCATCCCTCCAATGTATTAATCAGGTCAGAGTTCAATAACTGACAGCATCTTTAAGAACTGCCTGTGGTAATAAAGCACAGTCAAAATCAATCCCCATGGTCTAGTTAGTTCTTCCCCTCCTTTGGTGGTTCCCCAACCCCCCATTTTCTTTAAAAACCATACAGGATTAGCATTTTTCCCCCCCCAGTGTTTGATTTTAAATTTACCATTTCAGAGAACTTTGAAGTGCAAGCAAGGCCTCTGTTTGATGCACATCCATGTAATGGAAAACATGTAGCACGTCACTGAAGCAAATGGAAGTCCTCTCACAAGTGAGCCAAGTGAGTCACTGCCTTAACAGTGGAGTTATCCATATAAACCATCAAAAGGGTATTGAAAAAGCCTGGAGAAAATTAAATGGGGCATTACAATGATTTGGAGATTAGGAAAAATGTATAGAGAGTAAGTATGTACATATATGTTTATTGTAGCAAAAAAAGTACGACTTTCGGTTATCTCAGAGAAAGACATACCAAAACCCAGGGGCTGGAAACTAAAGCTGCAGAAGTCTAAATTTGAGAGTACCTTTTCTCCAAAGCATGAGAAAAGGTAACCAATTGAAAAGAAATTTTGTATGTGATTTTATCTCCTACCTTTCTTAACTGAAAAAAGTTTTCTAGGATACTTATTTCAACAATACAAGTTATTGAGTATATTATAAGATCACTGAAAAGACACTTCTGAAAAGCAGGGAGTAAAAGCAGAAGCACAATAAATCCCTCTAGATTGAATGGTTATTTGTTTGGTTGTGTTTTTTTTTTAGTTTTATCAATTCATTACAGCTCTCCGTAAAAAGAGTTATTTATATAACTGCACTGGAAGTAAGCAGCTGTTGGACAAAACTCATTGGGGGCAATGACAAGGTCTTCCTCAGTGTTTGCACAGCAGCTGGTGTATCACAACTCGAAGTTAATTGTCATACTACATAACTCTGTAATGCCAAAAGGAGCAGTCAGCCCTTGCTCTGAATTTAAGTTAATAAGAACTACTCAAAATAACAGCATCAAGTCCTGACACAGAACCTAAAGTCAGGTTTTATTTTTACAAGCCGGGATTCAATATTTTTCAAACAGTTCAAAGCTTTTTTTATTTTTCTAGCAAGCTCATTTTTTTTTCCAGTTCCCAGAAGTCTGTAAGCCTAGAAACTTTACAGAGCAGTTTTCCTATAAAGCATATACAGGTTCTCTCATTTGAGGATGGAGAAAAGTGAGTAACTTTGTCATCTGAAAGGGACAAGGTACAGGGAGTCCATACAATAAGTTTAAAGAGTGATTTTTAATCTTATTTATTTTCCAGGCTACAAACTTCCAAAGGTAGGTAGTAATGGGCCTCAGGCCCAGTTTATACGCATCTAAAAATCATTTTGGTCTGCATTTAGGGTGGAATAGCTGTGGATAATAAGTAGTCAGAGTTAACCAATGAAAACTGTTTTTACATTGCGTCTCCCACTGTGGAAAAAAAAAAAAAAATATTTTGGCTTGCCACTCAATTAATGACATTTTGATCTAATTAATCCAGCTGAGCCAACAGAACAAATATTAATGCAAGTACAGGGAAAAATCTTACATCAGAGCATCAGATAACCAGGCTACAAAAATTGACCCAAAACCAATTCTCCAATGAGCTTCAGAAATTCTCCATATGAAGCATGCAGTTTAAAAGTAAGAACTTAAATATTTGATAATACCTAAATGTTCTCATGGGTACACTTGCATTTAAGTGACTTTTCTTTTGTGGTTCCCCCCGCCCCCGCCAGTATATTAAGCTACATCTAGCCTAAGCCTACACTATAAGTAATGCAAGCATATTCACACTCAAGTTTTATTCAGTACACTCTTAAATTAATTTTAGTTAAAATAAGACAACTTTGCATTCAGACATGGACTCAGAAGTTTCACCTTGCTTAACTTTTTTCAGGCCTTAGAGGAGTCCTTTCAAACTCCTTTCCCTCTGATATTTCTTTATAAATGCTGTGAAACCTCATGATGAAAGTAGTAAGAGCTATGTATTTACCCATACTATTTGAAAACCATTCTAGTAGAATCCCTGGAAATAATTCACATTTAGGAGCATATTTTACAGTTAGAAGAACATAAATTAATATGCTGTTGAAATTATCAATACCTAAATATCAGACAAGTGAAGTCTGGCTGAGTAGCTACATAAACTTTAAGTTTACAAACTAACTGTTAATTAGAAAGTGATATGAAGATAAGATGCAAAATCCTTCTGAAGCCCGGCACTGAGAACAATTCCACAGCTAAACACCTCCACAAAAGCCAGTGATCACAAAAAATCCTGACAGCCACTGAAGTTTCATTTGAGAAGAAATGACTCTCGAGAGCAGTCAGATTCAGGCCTGCAAGAAGTCTCCTCTGTCAAGAAGTCCAGTTCCTCTGTGACACACAAATGTTTCATTTAACATTGTTCTCCTTACACATATCACAAAGTGATGAGGTACAGGTTTTCACTACAGATTTTACTCTAGTCAGCTTTGATGAAGAAATTGCTCTGGACAATTTCACTTTCATTTTTTGCAGTTACTTTTAAAGTACACAACTCTTCTTCATTATTTAGCTCCTCATAGGATGAGGAACTCCTGCAACTCATCAAAGTCATCACACAGAGACAGCGTGTACATTTCCAACAGCTTTCTGGGCCAGGGAGATAAGTAGTAGGCTTGGACCCAAGACAACAAAGCACAGACAGAGTTAGATTTGAAGCAAGATTGGTCAAGCACTCAGAGGTGAAGTAAAGGCTCAGGCACGCTCTGCAAGTTCAGGTGTTTCTATTTACAGACTGCAAGGTGACTGCTATAGCAGGGGACTGGACATAGCCCAGAGAAAAAAGCAACAAAATCCAGAAAATACTGTGCTCCTAGTAAAAATAATACATGCAACTTTAGTGATACAGTGCAAAGAGAACACAACACTAGGTTTATTCATCTATCTAGGCATTATTGGTTAATATTAGCTTCAATTAGCTAAGCAATATTACTCAATAACTTGTTTGCATATCCTGTTCCAATGCTGGATTGCATCTGTAAAAGCAGACCTTCAAAGTGCATCTGTATAGATTAAACTTCTGTACTGCTCCTTCTAATGTATGCACATGCTTTACAGAAGGACAATCTTCCAGTAACTGCACAGAAATTAATGTAAACACACTTCAGCTCTTGTAAACATGTTCATGGAGACCTCTCACAGCCTCATAGTATTCTCCTTCAGGGTTTTTCCATGTCTGCAAAACTGGAAAAGCAAGGCTATCTTCTTACTGGATGTTTTCAGTGCAGGGGTTTTGCATTTTATGAAATCTTGGGCCAGATCATGTATAAGTGTATAGTTTTAATCATTACTAGATATACTGGTTATATGCAAAAGGGAATATAGTTAGCTCCATTAGCACCCAGAACAATTTCATGCCCAGCTTGTGACTCTCAATTTTAATAGATGGCTTCCACAAAATATTACAATACTAACAGCTGCCATGTATCAACAACATATGAGGAAATTATTCCTTATTCAATATCTTCATCAGCGACCTTAATGAGGGAACAGAGTGTACCCTCAGCAAGTTTGCTGATGACACTAAACTGGGAGGAGTGGCTGACACGCCAGAGGGTTGTGCTGCCATTCAGCAGGACCTAGATAGGCTGGAGAGCTGGGCGGGGAGGAACCTGATGAGATTCAACAAGGACAAGTGTAGGGTCTTGCACCTGGGAAAGAAGAATCCCATGTGCCAGTACAGGCTGGGGACTGACCTGCTGGAGAGCAGTGTAGGGGAAAGGGACCTGGGGGGCCTGGTGGACAGGGGGATGACCATGAGCCAGCAATGTGCCCTGGTGGCCAGGAAGGCCAATGGCATCCTGGGGTGTATTAGAAGGGCTGTGGTCAGTAGGTCGAGGGAGGTCCTCCTCCCCCTCTATTCTGCATTGGTGAGGCCCCATCTGGAGTATTGCGTCNAATATGTTAAGGGTGAGTGTCGGGAAGATGGAGCCAGGCTCTTCTTGGTGTCATTAAGCGATAGGACAAGGGGCAACGGGTGCAAGTTGGAGCATAGGAGGTTCCGAGTTAATGTAAGGAAAAACTTTTTCACTGTGAGGGTGACAGAGCACTGGAACAGGCTGCCCAGAGAGGTTGTGGAGTCTCCTTCTCTGGAGACATTCAAAACCCGACTGGACGTGTTCCTGAGTGATGTGCTCTAGGTGGCCCTGCCTTGGCAGGGGGGGTTGGACTAGATGATCTTTCGAGGTCCCTTCCAACCCTTGTGATTCTGTGAAATTCAGAATTATTCAGTATCTGCCCATGTAGAAAAGAAAGGGGCAATATAGTATCAGTCATGATTCCAGATCCATATACAGTTCTCCAGTAGAAAAGAGACTAAGTATAGGGTACAACCTAAAACAGAGAAAGCTATAAAGGCTTTGTTAGGTAACAAAGAATGGCACTGATACTAAGGGTAATCAAACAAAACCAGTGTACAGATATCCAATTTTAAGAAAGGGAACCATATAAGGATGTGGCAAGAAAGAAACAAGGACACTAAAAAGGAGCAGTTCAAAAAGCAAGAAACCTCAGGGAGAAAGTTAGGAATTGCAGGGCATAGGTCAGCTCTTAGAAAATGAATTGCTTAAGTAATGACAGGGAAGCCCATAAAACACAGCAAGTCAAACGTAAGCAGGAAATTCAGAGGGCTAAAAGACAGCCCAAAAAGGGCCTGCAAAAGGAGATCATGGTGCTATTAAACAGCTCTTGAAATATATTAGCAATAAGAAGCCAGCTAGAAAAGCAAACAGCTGGATGACAAAGGTGTAAAAGGGGCAGATGGGGGTGATAGAGCTGCAGCACAGCTCGGGGAATTCTTTACATCAGCCTCTACTGCTTAAATCTTTAAGGAAATTTCCACACCCACTGCACTCTTTGTAGCATATCTGGCAAAGGAGCCAGAAAAATCTGATGTAAATTTGGAAAATACTAGATCAAACAAGGATGTTAGATGTTAAATCACTGGGAAGGAACAGTGTTCACACAAGTTCTGAAACTCAAATGTGAATTTGAAGAACCACTAGCCAAGACATATAAACCAGCATTACAGAGAGCCTCTGCACTGAAGGATCTGCAGACTCCTACCTGCATAACTCCCAGCTACAGAAAGGGCTGTGAAGAAGAACCTGGGAACCACACTCTGACTTCATTCACAGTAAGAGTGAGCACGTTAAAAAGAATAAGAAAGCAAATGATAGCTTTGAGAGACAGCTTAAGAGACACTTTTGAAGATGGAGAGGAATCAGCAGTGCAATGCCTTGGATTAGTGCATGGATTGGTATTACTCAGTGTGCTCAATGACATGACTGACTGGGAAAAGAGTTGGCAGATAGGCTTTCATAGAGATAAATTTCAAGTAATCCATGTAAGCAATAACAGCTCCAACCATTCCTACTCAGAAGCTGGACCCATCCTTGACAGCTCTCAAGTCATTGCCTCTGCGTTCAGCAGCAGTCAAAAAAGCCAACAAAATGCAGGACATCATCAGAAGAGCTACTGAGAGCCAAGCTGGGCATTTCTTCCACTTTACACAGCCTGAGCACTCCCACAGCTTGCATCTTGTGATCTGCTCTCCACATACCAAGGAGGACATAGTAATGTTAGAGTGTTGCAGAATAGGGCAACCAAATGGAAAGGGAGTAGACACTTTACATGGAGAGACAAAAAAAGCGGGTACTCAGCCTGGAGAGAAGGCTGAGGGTGGATACTACCAGATATAACAAAAACCCCACCATGAGCTGTTGAATGCAGAACTTATTTGTCAAATCCTATAACATTAGAACAAAGGGGTACTCACTGAAGCTAGCAATAAACCCATTTAAACAGAAACTACTTGTTTACACAGCAGGTTACAAGCTTCTGGAACTCACTGTCAGGTGAAGCTGTGAATGCAAAGGATGTCCACGGGTTCAACAGGGGATTAAACAAAGTCCTGTACAACAGGTCTATAAATGAACACTTGGAGGACTAAACAGGTACATACCCTCTAATATTCTTAACACAGTAAATGTGGAAACTGGAGAGGTAGGGAGAGAGGTGGATCTCAAAATGGCTGTTGAAGAGTCTTCTGTTAACTTGTCAGACAATGCTGGGCTAACTGGAATGCTGAGGCAGTTTTAATGTTAGTCATTTTTCAGGTAGATGCAGCATTCCCACATCTAGCACCACTGAGGATAAGCAACAACCAAGGTTCATCAGGACTTCAGAAAAGGACCTCCTGCAACTGTGACAATCAAATAGAATTTGTGGCATAGTTTAACACAGGAATATTATTTTAGAGATCTGCTTTCTGCCAACATGTTGACCATCATCTCTTAGTATCTAATGATAATTATCCATAAGCAATGCAATCAAATATACACATGGCCAGTATTCTTCCACCTGTGCACCTTCTAGACTCATTTTATTTTATCTGTACTCTAACCCCAGCAAAGGAGCAAGGTGATAGAAAGCAACCATATCCATTACCTCTCATGCTGGGAGTGGGACAGAGACAGACAGACAAGGACACAGAATAGGAAATAAATCAATTTAGACCAGATACAGCTGCCAGAGTTTTTCTTTTACCATCCTTCCCCAAAAGCACCTTTTACATCCATACATACAGCACAGACATCTATAAATAATTATTTTACCAACCCAGGTAAATCAAAATTTTAATTTAATTTTTTATTCAAAGTTTCACTTTAGAAGCATTTTTAAAATGAGCACTGTCTTTGAAGACAGTAAGTTATTTATATATCAAAAAAAAATTAATCAGCAAAGCTGTATTTCCTGTCTTGTAAGTGAAATATAATCTTGGACAGAAGAAAAAACTACTTCACAAGAAGTGCAATTAGAGCAAGTTTGTCTTTAAGACAACAAATCCTTTGTTTTGAGGTTCAATTTAGTTCATTATCTTGGAACTCTTACAGTTTTAAAAGAAAGCATTTTTGTTTGGTTCTTGGGGGAAAAAATTTCTATGCTATAAAAATAAAAAATTAGCGAGGTGTAACAAAGATAACTCTTATGCCTGTTCTTGACTGTCTCAAAACCTTGTGCTTGTAATCAGACAGGCTAGAAAGGAACAAGCACTGGAACAGTATATAGTGAATTCTGTTCACCACAGAGCAGATAGCAGGTATGAACACGCATGAAACACCATTAGCATTTTTCTCCTCCTTGGTGAGAAGTAGGCTATGTTACTACTAAACCACTATCAATAACCATGCATTGCTGATGTGTTACACAGGTACCTGCCACATACAGGATACTACGTAGTGCTCGTGCACTGACGAAGAATCACAGCAAGTTCAAAGCAGGTTACCTCAGTTGTCAAGCAAAGTACAATACCATAAAAACCCAAAGCAATATAACATCAAGTACTAAAATGTATCTGCGCATTTAAGTTTACTTTTACTATCTCAGACAAAGCAAAAAGGATAAAGTGGGAAAGAGCTTGCAGTTAGAGGATACAACATTAGATCTAAGATCAAGTTCGCACATGTGGAGAAAGTAGTAAGGCCCACGCAATTTTACCTGGGAAATTATTTGAACAACATCTGACTTTCTGTCCTTGTTGTTGAGATGCCATGCGAGCTGTTAACTTTTGCAGCCTCATTTTCTGGATGTCACTATGGTCCAGCCAGGAACTGAGCCCCCACTTCTGTTCAGGCTAGCCAGGACTACCGATTTGGTCTCCATACCTCAATGTCCACAGCTATAACTTGGAAATACCTTGGAGAAGGCATATAACTGAGTTTCATTTCAGAAGACAGCTAAATAGATTGAATGAAGACAAAATATCATTAGTTATCTGAGATGAACTAGATAATGACACAAATTCAGTTAAAATGAAGGAACAATACTTCTGATTAGGTTTAGAAGCATTTGAAGAGAATCTATAAAAAACCAGCCTTTTAAACAGCAACACTGACTTTTACTCTGCATGCAATGTGCTTAATTAGTCAGTAGCCCAGTACCTATGTTCACATTGACATAAACTTGTAACTGGAGCAAAATTCCCCATCAGTTGCAATAAAGCTTTGGTCCCACAGGTCAGGGCTGGGGTAAAATGGAGTGAGCGCCTTTGAGCCTGCCTGGTAGGCCTTCAGGCCAGCCATGTCTGCAGGACCTGATACAGTTCTTGCCTCCTCACCTGCCCCTATGCATGAGGGGATTCCCCCACAGATACTCACCGCCATCCCACAGCCACACGTTTATTCACATCTCTCACATAAGAACATGGCATGTCACTGGCATGAGTGACAGTGGGGCAGCCTGTCAGGAGGCCCTGAGCTGCCCCTGGCCGGTTCCTGCCAGCTCCGGCACTGAGGGAGAACCCAGCAGGGAAAACCACCACACGCCAAACCACAATCATCGCAGCAGAACATCCATCAGCCAGAGAAGTGCCTTGATGCAGTGTGAAGGAAAGAAAATGGTGCCTGCTCTGGGCTAGAGACACTCTGTGGGGTCCTCCATGGCGAAGGGGGCAGGGACACCCCTGAGGGACAGCCTGCCTCAGCACTGCTGCGATTCTGTAACCTACAGTGAGCATGCAGCAAGGGGAGACTACAAGGGAAAAGACTAAGTATTTATCTAAGTGACTTCATAATTCTGGTGGTCTTCCTCAGTATCTGAATCAGTGATCAGAAGTTTGTATTGATTGCCAAGAAAATAATAATAAAATAATATAAAAAAGAGTTCTCCGACTCAAGCTTGTTTTGTCAGCCACACAGAGGTAGCTTGCCAGGAACTCTCCAGCAGAGGTACTACGCACTGCTAGGGCACATCTCTGAGGAGAGCTGAAAGAAGCACCAAATGCAAACTCTGTGGCTCTCCTGGGAGTGCTGAAGGTCAGGCTTCAAAAACTAGCAGCCCTCTTCCATTGAAATGTGTTCACTCCGCTGAGGAGCACAGACATTTTCAGTGGTATGGAAAACTGTTGTACTGCAGAGGAACAGCAAAAGGAGTAGGAAGAAAGGGAAACAAAGAAGAAAGCCAAACAAGCCTTCTTTCACCACTCCCCTGTCCATGAGAAAGATGCATGCAGACATGCATAGACACACAAGCCAGAATCTCTTCCTAGAAGACCTGCACAATACATGCTCGGACATTTGCTCGCCTCTTGCTGATATACGTTCAGTCAGCAGTAAATGCCTCCGGCTGGTTTCAAGTTACAGCCAGGGAAAGTAGTACCATAAAATTCCTCTCAGCCACCCAAACCATTACTCTTCTATTTTCTTCCATGTGGGGTCATCACACCCCCTCCGGAAAGCTTAGAGGTACGATACCACTGCAGGCATCTTCAGAGAGAGCCTGACAATGGTGTATTATGAGGCTTGTTGTAACATACTTTCAATATTCTTAAGGTCCAGTGATTTAGAGAAGAGGGTCTTTTGTGTCTCCTGTCAGTTCCAGGAAGCTCCTGTCACTGGCATGGAGACTGCATATGGAAAAGAGCTGCTAAATAGACCAGTCAAAAGAATATAGGCCCAGTTTCGCTCCCACATTACTGAAAACCGTGAATGCCGCAACTCTGTTGAGGTCAGAGGAATGGCGCTGCTCTGATGCTGGGGGTGAGACACCCGTACACCAGCTGTTACATTTCAAAGCCAGGGCTCCCTCTGCGATGGTCTCACCATCTCTGCCCAGGATACACCCCCTGAGGCCACCATAGCCAGAATGTCAGCGCTTAAACAACGGCCGTGTGCGTACAGGCAGATCCCGATCTCGCCCACAACAGCGCTGGAGTAAATTTATGTGGCACAAAACAGAATAGGTTTCTCACCTCCCAAGCTAGGCTGGACTTGAACTAGTGATGTAGAGACCTTGTAACACTTTAGGACACAAAGCATTGACGTAATACCTTCCTCCTCTACCACAAAGGGAAAGGGAAGCTTATGATCATACAAGGTATAAGGTTAATAACCTGAGTAAACCAGGCTATTTGACAAATTTCTCTTTCCTGTATATTTTAAATACAAGTCTGCTTATTGCTTTGGATTTGTAACTTTCCTTTTGATATAATCAACAGTAAGACCATACACACAGTGGTTCCCCAACCTAGACTTTGCGAGTGCTTCTTACAGAATGTGCCCTTACACCTTTTCTTCACCCAGTTGGACTGCTAATCCTTGTTCAGGAGAGATGGTCACTGATTTTTTTTATTTTAATCTTTTTTTAAAATATTCCAAAAACACTGATTTCAAAGACATGACATAAAATGTGTGCATGAGAAAAGCCTTTACCTATGTATTTAATAAACTGCTTGCATCATTGTAAGGAATTATATATTTATTCCCTTAAGAGATGAGTAACGTCATAAGAGTTAACACTGCAAAAAAACATGATTACACAGGTATATGCATTTTATAATGGGGTATAGTCAGGCATCCTTATTATTTGCATTGCACATTTACACCATAAATCAAATTGTGACTGTCACTTAGTAAATACAGCAAAACTCACATCCCTGTCTCACCTTGTTTATACACCATGAGTATTCATCAGTTTACAGCACTTAAATCAACATCACCTTGAAATCAGATGCAACAATGTCCTGAGCAGACCTAGAGAGCAGTAGCTCCTTTGACTCACTGCCTGCAAAACACAACTTAGAGGCCTTAGAAGCAAACAGGAAACTTGCAATACTTCCAGGCAGATAAGAACAGATAACTCTCAAAACAGGAATCCTTTCATTATTTGGGACATCTCAAAGAGTGTCTGTGCCAGACCAAGTACCACTCTCTCTCTCCAGGTCTCAAATCCTGATCCTCTTTGTAAGAGTATTTGCAACTCTCAGTCCTTGGTTTCCCATTACCCACTCCTCCCTTGATGTTTCGCTGACATTAACAATCAGGATAGTTATTTTTGTTACATAGTTGCATTTCCCACTGAAAGCTGTATTGCAGTGGTTTAGACAATATATGAAAGGTCTTGGGATGAAACTACAGGCTTGGCTGTCAGATTACCCTCCACTAAACAGTTCTAGCATCATTTTGGGTCCATCTTGCTGTTTGGATAGCATCCCATTACTCTACAAATACCCTAATCACAAAACAGCTAGAGAATAACAGAAGAAGCAGTAAAAAGACAACTCAGAGCAACAGTCTTAATCTGCTGTGCAACAATTCCAAGTAAACTGCAGCGGGTGTGTAAAACGGCACACACCATCACTCACTTCCCTCAGCCAGGAGGTCTGCAGCTTCAGACCATGTGTGGACTCTCAGCAATTTACCACATTCCACAAGAAGGACCAGCAAGGGATACATATAACTGGCAACTAGGGCATCTATCCTTTCTCCCACGGGTTGTATCTTATACTTTCAAACTGACTGCATGGTCTGTTTTAATCTTTTCTTGATAAGAAAATAACTGAAAATATTCCTCAGTGACAATTTGTTATCCTATGGCACATCAGCTCCATCACAAGCCCTAAAAATGCCTTTGGCACCAAGAATTTTGTGCATATAAACCAGCATTTCAGTCTGAATAATGAATATGCCATCAGCTGGGCATGTTTTTGGCAAGTGAGTAAATTTAATCCAATTACAGCAGAGGTGATGAGGTCAAGCTGATTCCTACTGAAGAATCACCAGCAAGACTATCCTGAAAGCACAAAACACTGCAGCTTGCTGGACTTTATTTAGCGAGCTGACACACTGTAGTGAAGTTTAGCAATACTCAGACTTGTTATAACAAAGGTAAGTGCCAAGAAACTGCTTTGTGCCAGCAAGCAGAAGAGGAAAGGGATTCAGCAAGAACACACTTTGTAAAGCACACTGTAATCCTAAGCACTTAATTGCCTTTGGCAAGAGCTGCATCCCATTGCTCTCTCAGAAGTCCTTTTATCTGCAACTTGATGCTCACAGCTACAGCAATGAATGGAGTGGGGGAGGAGAAAAAACTGGGGGAACCAGTGAGAGAAGTACAGCTACCAGTCTTTGCTGAACTACCAAAGCAAAATATATAAAATACACATAGCAAGGCCTGACCTGCACATCCAATGATTCTGGAGAGCTCCCATAGGAGCAAATGACAACTAACTCAGACCCAGGCTTTTTCAGCCACCTACAGAGGAAGGGAAATTTGTGGTAGAGTTACACACCTGTATTTATACTTTAGTATTTATGTAGGAGCAGCTTCACTTCCAGACATTGAGTGAACCCACGTAGGTCAGTAAATTTGGAGGTATAGCCAGAGTTTCTGTTTCTTTCCCCTGTCTCTACTTATAATGCAGTATTCACAAATATTTTACAAGATGTTAACCCCAACCCATTGCTCCCACATAAATGGAAGAATCAAAGGTAAATAATGCACCAAGCCTCTTTAATTAAATAAGGAGTTTGGGGGAGGAGTTTCTGCAGACCCTTTTAAATCTTAAAGCCTGCCAACTGGATGAACAAAAGGTAGATTAGGCTCACATGATAAATCCCAGTAAACCTGAAAAGCCTTTGTTAATAAGTCACTAAGGGAATTTTTTTCCCCTAGAATTTCTGCTCACCAGAAGTGAGAGTTAAGATTATTCGAATGGGTTTGGTTTCCAGCAGCATTAAATGGGTATATGCCTCATGGAGCTCTAATCTCCTCATTTCTATAGAACTCAATTCTCCTTTCATTCCTACTAAAGCAGAACCAGTTACTTCTAGCTTTTTATACAGGGAGCAGCTGCTGAAACTTCAGAGGTAAAAAAGTTTAGAAATTAGTCAAGATTCTCAAGAAAACCAAACTGGAATTCTGCATCAGCTTTAATACCAACAGAGATACAAATGTATTTTCATTTCATTTTGTTATTTCTTTCATGTAACAGGTTGCAAATGATCCTTGTAGGTTTTCATTCATAAGTGAGCATTCAGTAGCTTGTTCAGAGCCAAATGACAATTAGTGCACTCTTCTGTTTGTACAGAGGCTTAATGAAGACATTATTAGAGACAGACCTTGCTGTATGTAGCACACTGAACAGACCCTTTACAATTGCTCAGGATTTTAGCAAAACCCATGCTGTAGTCACAGACAACATAGACGACATTATGTTTATCACGGGGTCAGCTTTAAAAAAAAAACAAACACAAACCTGGAGTCCATCCTACCTGGATTCATCTGGCTTCACTAGTTAATCCTTTTCAGCACTATAGATTAATCATATCTTCTCTGCATGCAGTGCTGAAATCCAAACAGCATATGTAATCCTAATGTACATCACAAAAGCATTTCCATCAGTGAAGAGGATGGAGGCAGCTGTACAAGGCTTGCTAAGATCCTGTCTGGAACAGCAGATGCCACTGTCGTCATTCAGGCTCAGAAAAAAGTTTAAAAAGTCTACTGCAAAAGGCATAGCAGCGTGTTTCTAGAGCAGAGAAAGAACAACCTACCTTCCAGAGAGAAGTTAAAAATTAATAATTTAGTGTCAAAGGGAGAAGAGGGTATCAACCAGCCAAGGAAAACCTTTGTTACCTCCTAACTCGTACCTGTGGAGTCAAGTTTGGAAAGGCTCTAAACACAGCAAAAGCAAGTGATTGAAGCCCGTTTTAGTGTGAACTTGACAAGTTTATGAAGGAGATGGGTGTTTCTGCGAAAGCAGAATGAAGCAGCCCAGGATCCCTTCCAGCCCATGCTCAGGCCGGAGCCCAAGCTCCCTAGAAGAGTCCAACAACCATAGACTCTGGCTCCCAGTTCTCCAGAGTCTAACCAAAACTTCAGCCGTCTCCCTACATGGCTCTCAAACAGAGCTTCTGAGCACACTTTCCGGATTTAGAGATCAGCCACTAAGGCGCAGCATTTGGCGCAGCTCTGAACTCTATTTACATCTGCATTTTGTTTTAGGAGGGCTCTGAAAGTAATTTGTAGCTGTTGGTTTATAGTCTTTCTAATACAGTGCATTTGGCCTGCGTAAGGATATTGGTATGGGCTTTGATTGACTGTAAAAATAGGATCATCGCCCAGAGGAAGTCCCAATGATCTTAAAGGAAGAGGCGAAGAGGCAGGGAGTACACGAAGCAGGCCAAAAGCTGGTGAAGAATCATGTGTCTCTTACATTTAACTTAAGCCACAACGACAGTAGGTAATCACTTCAGACCTCAACATTATACAAATCACTTTCAGACCTCAACATTATACAAATAAACCAACAAAACTTCATTGATTTATTTCCTCCACCCTCCTTTGCAGCAGGTAGGAAGGCATCTAAAGTTAGGGATAGAGGCTTCCAACAGCAAAGTATCAGGTTTCTAACTTTCTTTGCAGCAGACTAAGATTTCCCTACAAGATCAATAAAAATGGGGTCACTGATACTAACTAGTGCGAGCCTCCCACATCACAGAAAATCCTAGCTGTAATGTGCATTAAACCAGGCATTTTCTTCCTGCTCATGTATCTCTACAGAAGTTAAATACCATCAACATATCACACACCAGCACAGGACATGCTGTCAAGCTCCTAGTGCCTGGTCCTCTGGTGGCAAACGTTCTCCTACTACAATCAACAGAGTCACTGCAGCTACAGCTGGAGTTAAAACATTTTTTCTATAGGGTTAGAAAGCAAAATGTTAAGGACAAGTGTGACATAGGTGTATTATGGAAACATGTTACAGTGAGCACTGTAACAAAACTACAGTGCACGCAGCAACTAGCTACAGCAGAATATACTGTGGATATGTGCCAGAAGAAAATTAACTAGTGGTGCCATCTGACAGTTATTAGAAAATATAATTCTGGTTTAAAAACAGAAGGCTCCTAAAATGCACTCTTAGAGCTTAGTTCCAAGAACATCTCAGCAAATAAAGTTGCACAGGAAGACACATACCGTATTTGGCAAATGATAATGCAAAAAAATAAAGACAAGTGTGCAGGAAGTAGGGGGAGGGAGATAGTCACTCAGTTTGGGATTTCAAATGTGAGAGGAATTAGTCCTTCTCTTGCAGCTTCACTGACAGAAATGGCATTTCCAGCGCTCCACTAAGAGGTGGCATCATTTTGGAGAGTTTTAGTGGGGAACACACCCTCTGCATGTCATCTAATGCCACGCTCACCCTCTGTGGGGTTCAGTGCTGGGAAACCCTCAGAAGCAGGGTGTGTGAAACCAGGTATTTGCATTTATCCTCTCAGCCATGCCCTTTGTAGACAACATAATCTAGGCTTCAAAACACTTTTCATTCTGCTTCCTGACTGTGGGACAAATATTCCTGTGGATTTACTCCTTAGGCGACAAAGCTGTGGCTAAACAGTATCTTTAAAGTGCAAGAGAAGGGACTGATTCTCTGTCTTTTCGCCCCTGGTCTCCAGCCCCTACTAGTCTGCCACGCCGCTCCCTTCCAGCCTGAGTGCAGGGAGCTGTGCCAGGCCAGAGTCCAGATGTGCACAAACAGCAAAGAGGATTAAATGGCAAAGAATCCCAAAAAAGCATATTGCTCCATAGCATGAAGGCAGCACGTAGAGAAGTGATTTCACCTCCTCCTTCCTTCCCACCAAGTGAAAGATTTTAAGCATTCACCTCCTTCCCCTATCTTTGTGCAGTATGTTTAAGTGATGTCACCAAGATTTATCGTTCACCGAGACACTAAGCGCGTTGTGTGACGTAGTACAAGTTACTCCGAGAGCAGCAGAAGTTAGAAAAAACAACCCGCACACATTTTGTCTGAAAAGCGAATCAGATGAGCAGTGAAGGAACACTTCTGTATGCAGTCTTACATCTGAAAGGCTCGGGGAGAGCCCAGGAGATGATCACCACAGCCTAACCTATAAACGCTTGCTCTTAACAACCCTTTGCTACCTGCCAACAGAGAACAATAAAACTATGACAAATCACACATAAAAGATGACAAGTACTTACTGCCCGGTTTGCTTGCTCTCAGATTAACGCACTCTGGGAGGGGAGCCGTAGGTGAGCACCTCTCCCTGCAGGAGCCCAGCCGACGCTCTCACAGGGGAAGGGACGGGAGCTGGGTCGAGACACCCGCAGGAAACCCGCGGCTCCGATGCGCCAAGCCCGGCATGTGCCCGCAGCCTGCGCCGCCGGGCCGGCCCACTGCAGCGCGGCTGCCCCGTCCCTCCGGAGGAGCAGGTTTCCCTCCTCCTTCTCCGCCTACTCCACCACCTCCCCCCTCTCCGGAGGATGCCCCGGCACCCCCTCCCCGTGTCCGCCACCGGGCTTCCCTCCGCGTCCGGCGGCGCCACCAGCAAGCAGAGTCCCACGGATCCGGGGAGCGCTACCAGAGCCACCCCACCACCGGGCTCCTCCAGCCCCGGACCGGCGCCTCCGGCCGCAGCCCACCTGCCGCTC